>CAJYCY020000002.1:0-11341 GCA_913698135.1 Labidopullus appendiculatus
GATAATATTGATACTGTACTAAAAGAGTCATCTCCTCAATCGATGGAGAAAATAGTGGAAACTGGGCAAGTTGATAGTCAGGGTAACAATGGTAATATTGAAAGTTCTTTATTAAGTTTAGCTGAGTTGCAAGCAAAGAAGTTACAATTAATTACGGCAGCCGAGCAACAATATCCTTTATATTTTGAGCAGCTGCGGAAAATAGCAGAATTACAACAACATATGCAAGACCAGTTTAGTACTAATAGCAAAATTGAGCAAATACCAAAGTGGTTCTTAGATATTCTACTAGAAGAAAAAGCTAAATTACAACAATTACATCAGGAACATATTAATAACCCAGAGTTTCAGGAATATTTGGCAACAGAAAAACAACTAGATCAACAAATTATCAATAATTTACAACGTCAACAATGGGAAACTAAAGGCTATGATTTATCACCAGAGGACTCATATATAGCAAGAAAGCAACTAGAAGAAGGCAAACATATCAATCTTGATAATCCGCAAGAGGCTGAATCTTTTTACCATGGTGATGATGAGAAATTTGATACTAATAATAGACCTCTTGCAAAACTCGCTTATGCTGAGGAATTTGAAGGAGACGCGGAACGCAGAACCGCAGCGTACTTAAGCGTACGTGAGGATTCGAGTACCGCATCGACGTACAAATTACCAGCAGAAGTAGAGTTTTGCAAGAGGTCTATTAGTAATTGATAGTTCTGTAATTATAGCACTGGAAAGAAAAAAACTTAATTTTTCTCAATTTAATATTAGTCAGACAATATATATTAGTAGCATTACGGTAACTGAGTTATTAATAGGGGCAAATAGGGCAAATACAGAAGAGAGGCGTATAAAAAAGTTCGCTTTTGTAGAGCATATAATTAGTACAATTGCTGTTATACCTTTTGGTACTGAAGAAGCGAGAGTATACGCACAGATTTTAAATAATTTATTCATGGAAAATATAACGCTGGGGTCTCATGATGTAATTATTGCAGCATGTGCAATAGCAAATGGTCATTCTGTATTAACTTTAAATGTACGGGATTTTAAAAGAATAAAAGGACTGGAAGTGTTGGAAGTACAAGATGGACAGTTAGGGTAAGTCAATTACTTAATACCAATATGTTGATCATATATGATGGATAGTAGACTGAAAAATCAAGACGTCATGGTTCGGGGCTGCTTTGTGGCAATCCAAAAATGAGCATGAATGGATTGCTTCTTGGCTTAAGCCTTCTCGCAATGACACCTTGTATTTAGTGTTAAAATAAAAATCTGCTATAATTTAGATTTTTTTCATTTATTATAATCATATTCAGTTATAATCATAACTTAATTCAAAAACTAAGAGATATAACATGACAACGCAAGCAAATGCTAAATTTCCTATAGAAATTGATAAGAAACGAGATAATTTATTGACTAATTTTGGTAAAGCCGTCCTAAAGGATAGGTACTTATTAGCCGGAGAGGATTTTCAGGATTTATTCGCTAGAGTCGCTAGCTACTATGCTGATAATACCCAACATGCCCAGCAATTATATGAGTATATAAGCAAGCTGTGGTTTATGCCAGCCACTCCAGTTCTTAGTAATGGTGGAACTGATAGAGGGATGCCTGTTTCTTGTTTTTTGAATGAAACAGATGATAGTTTAGAAGGTATTGTAGACCTTTGGACGGAGAATGTTTGGTTAGCCTCGCGTGGTGGTGGTATAGGAAGCTACTGGGGTAATGTTCGTTCGATTAATGAGGAAATTAAAGGCAAAGGCACTTCTTCTGGCATTATTCCATTTGTCAAAGTTGTGGATTCTATGACCTTAGCTATTTCCCAAGGGTCAATTAGACGTGGTAGTGCTGCTATATATTTACCAATTGACCATCCAGAAATTGAGGAATTTATCGATTTAAGACGTCATACAGGTGGTGATACTAATCGTAAAGCTTTGAACATTCATCATGGTATAGCTGTAACAGATGCCTTTATGCAAGCAGTAGAAAATGATGAGGATTTTTCTTTAATTAGCCCTGATACTAAAAAAGTTGTACGGGTAGTTAAGGCAAGAGAGATATGGGTGAAGTTATTAACTACTAGAATAGAAACTGGAGAACCTTACATAATATTTATTGATACTATCAATAAATATATTCCTGAACATCATAAAAAACTTGGTCTACAGGTAAAAACTTCAAATCTTTGTAGTGAGATTACTTTACCAACTGGTATTGATCATTTGGGTAAAGCGAGAACTGCTGTTTGTTGCCTATCTTCGGTAAATTTAGAATATTTTGATGATTGGCAGAATGATCCCGAGTTTATTCCTACTGCCATGCGTTTTCTAGATAATGTGCTTGAAGATTTTATCGCTAAAGCTCCAAACACCATGGAGCGAGCAAAATATTCAGCCATGCGTGAACGTAGCGTAGGGTTAGGGGTTATGGGTTTTCACTCATTCTTACAATTAAAGGATGTGCCGGTAGAATCGGTAATGGCACAGGTCTGGAATAACCAAATATTTGAACATATTCATAAAGAAGTTGATAGAGCTTCAGTAATTTTATCTGATGAACGTGGGGCTTGTCCTGATGCAGATGAAATAGGTAGTAAAGAGCGTTTTAGTAATAAAACAGCTATTGCTCCCACAGCATCAATCTCAATTATTGCTGGTAATAGCTCGCCTGGAATTGAACCATTTGCTGCTAATAGTTTTATCCAAAAGACTCTTACCGGATCTTTTAATGTACGTAACAAATATTTAGAAAAATTGTTAAGTAGCAAAGGTTTTAATAATGATCAAGTTTGGTCATCAATTGCCACGCATGAAGGTTCGGTTCAACATTTAACTTTTTTATCTGCTCATGAAAAAGAGGTTTTTAAAACGGCACATGAGATTGATCAAAATTGGCTTATTGATTTGGCAGCAGATAGGACGCCACATATTTCGCAATCTCAATCTCTAAATCTTTTCTTAGCAGGTAATGTAAGTAAGATGTACTTAAATAATATCCATTTTAGAGCCTGGAAAAAAGGAGTAAAGAGTTTATATTATTGTAGATCAACCTCAATTCAAAGACCCGATAAAGTATCACACGATGTTAAGAAAGTGGATTTTAAAGATATTGAAATAGCTAATAAGAAAAAACAAGAAGAAGAGTCTTCTAAATATGATGAGTGTTTAGCCTGTCAATAATTTTTAGGTACGTCATTGCGAGCGAACGTATGTGAGCGTGGCAATCCATGAAGCTTGTCATATAGATTGTTTCGTCGCTACTAAAGTAGCTCCTCGCAATGACAGTGTTGCAAAGCACCCCCTCGCAATGAGGTGTATAATTAAAATTCAAATAAATTAAAAAGGAAATATAATATGTCTTTACTTGATGCCAGTCCAATCTACAAACCATTCTCTTATCCATGGGCTTATGAAGCTTGGCATGTTCAACAACGAATTCATTGGTTACCAGAAGAAGTGCCGCTAGCTGATGATATAAAAGATTGGAAATATAATTTAACTCCTGGAGAAAAACATCTATTAACCCAAATATTTCGTTTCTTTACTCAAGCTGATATTGAAGTAAATAATTGCTATATGAAACATTACTCCAGGGTATTTAAGCCAACGGAAGTACTGATGATGTTATCAGCATTTTCTAATATGGAAACAATTCATATTGCGGCTTATTCTCATTTGCTTGATACTGTAGGTATGCCAGAAACTGAATATTCAGCATTTCTTAAATATAGAGAAATGAAAGATAAATACGACTATATGCAACGTTTTGGGGTAGAAACGAAAGAAGATATTGCTACAACTTTAGCAGTATTTGGGGCATTTACTGAAGGATTACAGCTATTTGCTTCATTTGCTATTTTGCTTAATTTTCCTCGTTTTAATAAAATGAAAGGTATGGGGCAAATCATTAGTTGGTCAGTAAGGGATGAGACGTTACATACTGATTCAATCATTATGTTATTTAAAACTTTTATTAGGGAAAATCCTGAAGTATGGACCGAGGAAGTTCGTGGTCGTCTGTATGAAGCTTGTGCTACTATTGTCCATTTTGAAGATGCCTTTATTGAACTAGCATTTGAAGTTGGTGGTATTGAAGGGTTAACTGCTAGAGAAGTAAAACAATATATTCGTTATATTGCTGATCGCCGATTAATGCAGCTTGGACTTAAAGAAATTTATTTAATTGATAATAATCCGTTGCCTTGGCTTGATGAAATCTTAAACGGTATGGAGCATACTAATTTCTTTGAAGCAAGGGTAACCGAATATACCAAAGCTGCAACTGTTGGATCGTGGGAAGAGGTATTTGCTGATATGGATGGTAGGAGGAGCGCTATACTCAAATGATTTGAAGAATTGGAACGCAAAATAAGGGGTGAGCGTGTTAGGAGTCTGCCTGCGATAACTAATTAATTATATTTTGAGCTATTTTTCGGTGAGAATATATATGATTTTTTCAAGAATAGTGTACCTATTTCAAGAAAATCATGTTTATTCGCAGCCAAATATAGAATTACTTTCGTTATCGCAGGCAGGCTCCTAGGCGTAGTAAACCTACGTGAGTATGTGAATGCCCCGAAGTTTTACGGAGCCAATTCTTCAAATCAGAAGAGTATACCAGTTAATGTGTTCTTACTGAACTATTAGGTTTTTTACTAATGCGAGATACGTGGTCTACCATATTGGGAGGAGATGGTGTTGGAACTTTAGTTTTAGGTGAAATCTTTTCCTCCTTAGGTGGATTGTTAATTGTTGTGTCAAAATCACTAAATAAATTTGTTTGGTTTTGAGGATTTATTTTATTTTTAATAGAACCCGAAGTAATAATGTCTTTTATATAAGACAGGATGAATCGACCGCAATTTATATTATCAGCTATTTTTTGATGACCTAGATATGATGATTTAAAGGTAACTCTATCTTTTCCAAATGTTTCTTCTAGTGAATCTCTAATTGGTTTTAGTGGATAAAAACGACTAAGCCATCCTTTGGAATCATGATGATGAGATGTTATATTCCCAGCGTTATCTTTATTCAACTCTAAATATGTGAAGTGTTTTCTTGTCAACAATCCAAGAAAATATTTGTGTTCATGTACGTTCCGTTCGCTCACCCCTTGTTTATTGTCCCCATTCTCCAAATCATTTGAGTATAAATAAAATAATAGTATACTAAAATGACTGCAAAAAATAGATGTTTTTAACATCATTTGAGTGCTAAAACAATTTTTGTTATTAGTGGGGAAGATAATATATAGTATAATATAGAATATAATTGGAGAATAAAATAATATGACTATTGAAATTACAGTTCCATCCCTTGGAGAGTCAGTATCAGAGGCTACTATTGCCAAGTGGCATAAAAAACAAGGAGATGTGGTTAAAGTGGATGAGCTACTTTTAGAGCTTGAAACAGAAAAAGTTACGTTGGAAGTAAATGCAGTTTCATCTGGGGTAATAAGCAAAATATCTAAGAATGAGGGAGATACGGTATCTGTTGGTGATAGCGTTGGGCAAATTACCGAAGGAGCAGTTTCTGCTGTAGCTTTACCTAGCATGTCAGGTAAAGAGGTACAACAACAGCCTATAAACAGCATTAGACCTCTTTCTTCCCCACCTTCTGTACGAAGATTAGTGAGTGAAAATAAACTGTCATTAGATGACATAAAAGGCACTGGTAGAGAGGGTAGGGTAACTAAGGGAGATGTATTAGGATTTATAAATAGTCCAACAACAACTTCATCTATACCAGCAACTGAATCACCTATTGTGAGCAATATTGCATTAGCAAATGCAGGGGCGGTAGAACGCGTTAGAATGTCACGACTTCGTAAGACTATTGCAGATCGTTTGAAACAATCGCAAAATACCGCAGCTATTTTAACAACTTTTAATGAAATTGATATGTTGAAAGTTATTAATTTGCGTATGCAGTATCGTGAAGAGTTTGAGAAGAAGCATGGTGTTAAGCTGGGGTTCATGTCATTCTTTGTAAAAGCTACTATTGAAGCTCTGAAAGTAGTAGCTTCGGTAAATGCTGAAATAGAAGGGGATGAGATTCTGTATAAGAATTATTATGATATTGGTGTGGCAGTAGGAACAGAGCAGGGGTTAGTAGTACCAATAGTTAGGCATGCTGACAAATTAAGTTTTGCTGGTATTGAGAAAGAAATTGCTGGTCTGGGTAAAAAGGCTAGAGAAGGAAAGTTATCGATGTCTGATTTATCAGGAGGAACTTTTACTATTTCCAATGGTGGTGTTTATGGCTCATTATTATCAACCCCTATTATTAATCCTCCTCAATCAGGTATTTTAGGTCTTCATAAGACCGAAGAAAGACCAGTAGCGATTAATGGCAAAATAGAAATACGTCCGATGATGTATGTAGCTTTATCTTATGATCATCGTATTATTGATGGTAAGGAAGCTGTTACTTTTCTTGTGAAAATCAAGGAATTAATTGAAAATCCAGATCGTTTGTTATTAAATCTCTAAGTTATAGTATGGTAAGCACAAAAGTAATTAGGAGTAGAAATTATGGTAAAAGAAAAATCTGTTTTTGATGATCTTGCTGTTAAAATTGAGAAATATAGTCCTACTATTGAGGATATAGGGAAATATATTGCAGCTCAGCATGCAGCTTTGGCAAACGACCCTAAGGGAAGTTTGAGTCTTAACCAATATTTAAAGAGCATATATTTTCCTGATAGTAATGTAGTGGTAGCAGCGGATTTATCTAATATGGTTTTTGGTGTATCTGATAATATAGCTGATACTATAACCGATCTAAGCGGAGGAGATTTTACTGGTTGTATATTTAAAAATACTACTTTTAGAGGATGTAATTTAGAGGATGCGGTATTTTGCGATGTTGATTTTAATCAGGCTTATTTCGAAAATACTGTTCTAAGAAATGTAGATTTTAGAGGAGCTGATCTTGCTAATTGTCAGTTCTCTGATAATTATAAGGGATATTCTCAAATGGGTAGGGAGCGTGATATTGAAGGAATAAAATTCAGTACGACCTCTTCTTTAGGCAGAAAATATGCTGATATAAAAAGTGATTTTGTTCGCCAAAAAGAGCAACAGGAACTTATAAGTAGTAAAACAAAAGAAGTAAATGATGCACGTGCAAATTTGGGATATATAGAAACAGCATGGGCAATTGGGGGGCGTGCAACTGGTAATAAGCAATATGACAAATTGGTAGAAGAGTTAAAGCTAATGGTTGAGCAAAAAATATTTCCTAGAAAAGATAATGTAATGCATAAAACTTTTCAAAATATTTTTGGCAGTGAGAGCTGTATTTTTGATCCAGCTTATGTACGAGGTTCAACTAAAAAACAGCGGGATCAAGAAACTCAATATGTACGTCTAGCTCGAGAGGATATAGAGAAATATTTAGAGAGGAGAAAGGTTGATAAAGATTTAAGTTTAAATGATTTTGCTAAAAGCACATTAGATCAATCGCAGATAAAGGCAGGAGCAAGAATTATTGCAGATTGTTCAAGTAGAGTTGATAGTTCTACTAATAATGAATGGCATGATAGAGTGGATTTATCTGGCTTAGATTTTTCAGGGGCGGATTTGCGAGGGGCTGTTTTTTCAGGTTCCGTTTTATCCGGATGTATATTTAATGGTACTGATGTTAGTGAAGCAAGCTTTGAAGGTGCGGAGTTGGTAGCAGCTAATTTTGTCGGAGTTAAAGCAGATAACGCAAATTTCTTTAACAGTAATCTAAGTAAATCAACGGTCACTGATAAGAGTCAATTTGTTCATGCTTTTATGTCTGGTTCTAATGGTCAGGAAGTTTTGATAAGTGACTCTAATTTTGATTATGCGAATATAAAAAATGGTAACTGGGATCGGGCAAAATTTACTAATTCAACATTTAATCATGCAAATTTAGAGGGTATTTCTTTAATCTCAGCAGATTTACGAAAAGTACAAATGCAGCACGCAATATTAGAGCAGGCCATTTTAATAGAGTGTAAAGTTATAGATAGTGATTTATCGAATGCTTTAATAAGTGAAGCTAAGGCACATAAAGCACAATTTCAAAATACTATACTAAACGGTATAGAAGCAGAAGGTATAGATTTAACAGAAGCTGAGTTAGATAGTTTTGTCAAATTGGATGAGGCAAATTTAGAAAAAGCTATTTTAACAAGGATTAATGCTGAAGGGGCGAATTTTATTCGAGCTAATATGAACATGGTGGATGCCCAAAATGCAAATTTTAAAAATGCGATGTTAGAAGATGTTAACATAAAATGTGCTAATTTAACCGAAGCTGTTTTAGAAGGAGCCAAAGCCCACGGAATTAATTTAAGTTATAGTACACTAGAAAAAGTTCATGCTAAGAAGGCTGATTTTTCTGATAGTATAATAAGACGTATGGAAGCTGAGCAAGCTGATTTTACTGAGGTAAATTTTACCAATGCTGATCTCACAAGATCAAACCTACAAAAAGCAATATTGGAAAAAGTTCAAGCCGAAAAGGTTAGGTTAGAAGGAGTTAATTTACGGGCAGCAAAATTAGCTGAGGCTAACATGGCTAAAGCGATAATCGATGTTGATACTAATATTATCGGTAGCGATTTGCATGATTTACAAGGCAATTTTATTCAAAATGGTCAAGAAATAACCCCGCAGAAGCTCCAAAAACAGCAGATAATACTTGAGCAGGTAGAATTGCAACGGAAAAAAGATAATTCACCGAATATTGCTGTAGGTCTGTTAAAAGAGGCTGGAGCATTTTTTTTTGATGTTATTAATGTATTACCCCCAATTGTTAGTAGGATGCCTGATCTAAAGGATATGTATGCAAATTTCCTTAAATTTCAAGAAGTGAGTTCAAAATTATCAAGTGATGAGTTGCTAGTTGAAGCAAGAGAAAAATTACGAACAGAACAAGTGGAACATGCATCTCACTTGATCAAGGGTGCTGGTACAGTACTTGATAGATATGTTGCTAGTTTGAATGAAGAACAATCTAATCTTTTGAAAGACATTATAGCCAAATATGCTGTATTGCCAGTTTTAAAAGCCGTATTAAATCCTGTTGCTGGCAAGAAGAAAGTTGGTACTAATATACTTGATGAAGTAGATAAAGATTTTATTAGAAGAATAGTGCCGTTATCAGTAAATTTAGTAAGTGGGGTGTTAGAAGGAGAATCAAACAAAAAAGTACAAGAAATTTGTAAGAATATTATAATGCCTGATAAGAAATCAGGACATAATATCATAAAAAATGCTTTGGAAATATTTGTTAGTCCTAAAGTGGTAACAGTGATCAAGAAAGATTTAGTTGAGTTTTTACGCAACCCAGTTAATCAAAAAGAAATTACCCAAATTGCTAGGTGCATTTTAGACGATAAATTTACTAGATTCGTGTCAAAAGAGTTTTTGGACGATACTATATCATTGGCAATTAATGCAAGTAGCACAATATTAGATCATACTCCTAAAGTGGTTGGAATCTATGAATCATATATGAAGCATCAAGACCTTGCTTTAGAGTTGTTGACTGGTGGTGGAAAATTATCTTCTGACAGAAAAGAAGAAATAATACTAACACAAAAAGTTATGATATCGTCTATTGTCGATAATATTGATAAGGTTGTTCAAAGTCTATCTTATGACTTAAAACATACTCTACCGCAATATTTTGTTAAAAATAAAGGAAATATTCTAGAGTTTTTGGATAAACCAGAAGTTCAACAAAATTTACGATTTTATGGTTTGAACCCTAAGTTTGTATATGATGCAACAGCCGCAACTATTCCGTTTGTTGTTGATGTCTTGCCGATAGTAACAGAACTTGCTGAAAGTTGTTTAAAAGACAAAGATGGTTTAAGGCTAATCATTGATCAAACTAAAGATATTATGAACGCACCTAAATCTGAACAATCAGAAAAGGTTAGTAAATTAGTCGATTCTCTTATTAAATTTAATAAAGATAATCCTAATGTCAAAAAGGTTTTACAGAAGGAAATTCCCGATCTTTTAATAAAACATGCTAAAGATATCGGTCCTGTGGTTGAGAAATTTCTTAATGAAACCAAGATGGGTAAAAAACTAAAACTGAAAGGTGAAGCAGTTGTTAAGGTATTAGGGGATCATTCTAAAGATCTAGGAGCAATAACTACTGCATATAGTAAAAAAGAATATGGGGCAATGGTTCGTCCATTGATGGGCTTATTATTTGATAAAAAAGTTCTAACTTTAGCTGTAGGAGCTGTAGCTAATATTTTGAATCATAATTTTCAAAAGCATTTTGTGTCTAATTCAACACGTAGAAAAGTAATTGGTGAAGAAATGAGCAAGATAATGGAAGATATTTTGCCTAATCTTAAACCAAATGACAAAAGAGATTTGTCTAAAATTTTTCAAGAGCGGGCTTATCAGTATAGTCAAGAAGCTCGTCTATCTAATGAATACTCACCGATACTGGATTATTCCTTAAGTAATAAAGATTTAAGAGGATTGTCTTTTGAGACCGTTGATATGAACCTAGATAATTTCGAAGTTGAAAGATTTAACTTTAGTAATGTAACATTAGGTAAATGTTCGATTAAAGGTGCGGTACTTAAAGGATGTTCTTTTAAGAAAGCTATTTTTAAAGAACATATAGACTTTGAAGGGGCTACCATTGATGGCAGTACTTTAGTTACACTTCTGCCAGCAATTCAGGAATATAACAAAAAGCATCCAGAAAAAACAATGAATTTAGATAAGATAAAAGTTGTTGGTGATATAAAAGAAGAGGTTAAAGCAAATCCTTTGTTAAAAAATGCAGATTTAACTAAAGCCACTGTAAAAAAAATAGAAATTGCCTCACCAGTACCAGCATCTAAGCTTGGTCAAGCAATATTGATAGAGCGAAGTAAAAGAGAGCATAGTGGAACTCTAGCAAAGTAAGGAAAGCAATTATAATCATTTTTTTGGATTGCCACGACCACTACGTGTTCTCGCTAATAGATGTGGGTAAGGTGAATATATAAGTAAATTTTATTATGACTCTAGACAAGCCAAAACATGACGAAATTTTTCGCAAATCTATGGAGAATCGAATAGTTGCTAAAGAGTTTTTGGCAACTCATTTGCTGAAGGATGTGTTGACTTTAATTGATAGCACAACTGTAAAATTAGAAAAAGATAGTTTTATTGAGCCAGACCTTTCTGAAACTATTTCAGATGTATTATTTTCTGTTAAGTTTAATGATCAGGATGGCTATATTTTTTTGCTATTGGAACATCAAAGTACTGTTGATAAAATGATGGCATTTAGGTTATTTAAATATATGATTAATATTTGTGATC
>CAJYCY020000008.1:0-31798 GCA_913698135.1 Labidopullus appendiculatus
ACTCATTGGAATGCCGAATATTTATACCCTGAAACTGAAGAATATAAGACTTTAATGTTTTTAAGATCCATTTATTTATATAGTAAAATGGACTATCGATACAATTATCAACTGACTTTTAAAATACAAAAAATTTATGATTATTTTATGTCTCATAAATCTGATTTTAATTCTATCGCTAATACTGGAGATAATTTGATATCTTTAGAAAATTTTAAAAAGAAAAAAGGGATTCCTGATAATCAAAAATTTGCTAATTCATTCATTAATTATTTAGAATCCTTGCTATTACAAGAGCATGATAAAATTTTCAAGAAAATTTCTGTAGGGACAGATAATAATTTGCAAAATATACAAAATCTCTTTAACTCTGATGAAATAAATGAATTAATAAAATTTGTTGAACAACAATCACAGTAATATATTTAAATATGATAAGTTGTGGTTGTGGCAATCCATTATTTTTGGATTGCTTCTTGGCTTAAGCCTCCTCGCAATGACAGTACGATGGGTGCTTATTCGCACTAATTCAAGTTAATTCACTATATAAATAATTGCTATGAAAAAATTTAAAAGCATTGCTGTCTATGGTGGCGGTAGTTGGGGAACTGCACTAGCCTGTCAAGTGGCAAGGTGCTATGAGGATGTGTCGATATTGGTACGTGAGAATAATATTATCGAGGAAATATTAAATAATCGAACTAATAATAAATATCTTGGTTCTGATATTACATTACCAACTAATCTAGTTCCTTGTGATAATTTGTCAGCTTTACTAGACAAAGAAGTAATAATTATTGCGGTACCATCTTTTGTTTTTCAGGAAACTTTGAAGATATTAAAAGATGCTGGGATATCTGAAAGCGTAGCGTTATTAGTTGCAACTAAAGGATTTGGCAGAGACCCTACGGAGTTATTATCTGATAAAGTAAAAGCCATATTACCAGCTAATCCTTTAGCTTTTATAGCTGGACCTAACTTTGCTAAAGAAGTTGCTCAAGATTTATTAACTTCAGTAACCATTGCTTCTTTAGATGTTAATCTTGCCAAACGACTAGCAATTAGCTTGGCATCTCAACAATTTAAGGTGACCATAACTGACTATATGGTAGTGATGCAAGTGGCGTCGGCTGTTAAGAACATTATAGCAATAAAGAGTGGTTGGTATGATGCAAAAGGTTACGGACAAAATGCAAAAGCCGGGCTTATAACTCAAGCGATTCAAGAAATAAGAATTTTATCTGAGGCTATTGATGGAGAGCTTGGAGATACTTCTATTTTGTATGCTCCAGGTATATTAGGGGATTTGGTGCTAACTTGTTATTCTAAAGAATCACGAAATACTAGATTTGGTTATGAGCTTGGTAAACATTTAGATGTTGGAAATTTTTTAAATCAAAATTTATACTTAGTGGAAGGGCTAGAATCTGCTAGACTGGTATTGGATCTCATAAGAAAGTATGACCTAGTACTGCCTATTATTGAGTCAGTAATTAAAGAACTGAAAATAATATGAAATTCTTTAGCAAATTACCACAAACATTATCACAAATAATTAGTAAAATAATATTATTAGAATGTTGTTTGTTATTAGTAATTTTTCCGCTAGAAAATTTTAGAATTAACGCAGAAACTGTTATTTTTCCAGCTTTTGAAGTTAGTTTACTTTACTATTTTGCTACATTTTATCATATTGGTTTTTGGCTAATATTTTTAGTAGGAATAATTTTTGACCAATTATATTCTATGCCAATTGGGACAAATTCCTTGGTTCTTGTAACTGCTCACATAATTTTACAATTTGCTGGAAAATTCTTTATAGTTAGAAGTTATTTAACAAAATTCCTAATTTTTGGGTTATATTATTTTTTTATATTACATTTTAGATATTTGCTAATTCTAACTAAAGGTCTATCTTCCCAAGGGTATCTTACCATGTTAATGCACTATCTTACTACGATATTTTCCTATAATTTGCTACGAATTCCTCTTGATAAGGCATTGTTCCCCAAACGTCAAGGAGAGGAGGTTTAACCCTCAAACGTCATTGCGAGCTGATGTATCCCCACGAAATTGTTGCAAAATAGCAAGAATTGATAGAATATCATCATTATTTAATGATGATGGAGATATAGGTTATGGATGTAAAAACAGTATTAAATGAAGTAATAAAGGAACATTGTCCTATAATAATGCATGTTGCCAATCGCTATAAAACTTATCTAAATTAAGCCTTATTCTTTTTACGCGTTCAGCGGTGATTATCGAATATATCGTTTTAAGAGTGATCTCAAAATCATCATTAATAACCACGTAATCATAGTGTTTGGCATATTGCACTTCTTTGTTTGCCAATTTCATACGCAACTCTATCGCTTCTTTACTATCTTGTCCTCTATTTTGAATTCGTTGTTGCAAAATACTAGGAGTTGGTGGCAGAACAAAAATTGTAATCACATTTGATAAGATTTTTTTTATGGATTTTGTACCTTGCCAATCTATATCAAATAAAACATCTAGCCCTTGACTTAGTAGCTCTTCTACAACTTTTTTAGGCGTTCCATAATAATTATTATAAATATTTGCATATTCAAGGAATGCATCTTGTTCAATTAATTTATTAAATTCCTCTTTGGTCTTGAAATAGTAACTTACTCCATCAATCTCACCTGTCCTAGGTGTCCTGGTGGTTGCAGAGATGGATAATCTAAGATTACTGTCTATTTTTAAAGCTGCTCTTGCTAAGCTGGATTTACCAGCAGCCGAGGGGGAAGATAAAATAACAGTTAATCCTTTACTTTTCAGAGATAGTACCATATTTATTATTCTTTTATAACAGTGAGTCTGAATATACTCGAATAATCTTTTGATTGAAACGAAAAAGTAAACAGATTATCCTTACTAAAAAATTGTTTGTACACAAATCTTTTTAATTACAGCCTTATACTTTTATAAAGAATCAATAAATTTAATTGCTGGTGATGTTCTTATATAACAACAAAATTTTATCTTTTAACATTAATTTTTGTTTCTTCAACTGTTTGATTTTAGTATCATCTTGCAAATGTAAAAATGCAGCGTTTATTAGTCTTTGTAAATCATCATGTTTTTTTTGTAAGCTTTGTATATGATTATTGATATTCATTTTTAAACTCCATAATCAGTTAAAAACTAGGATTTCTATAAGGTCAACTTTATAAAACCAAATACTATTTTAATACAATATAATATACTTTAAAAGGAAAAAATATCAATATGACTGCTAATAATAAAAAAAAATTGCTTGTGGCAATCTCTGGAGCTTCTGGAGCCATATATGGTATAAGGTTACTTGAGATTTTACGGCAGTTAAATATTGAAAGTCATTTAATTATCTCAAAATCTGCCCATTTGACTATACTACATGAAACAGATTACTCTATACAACAAGTACAAGAGCTAGCAGATTATTATTATAATCTTTCTGATATTGGTTGTAGGATTGCTTGTGGTTCTTTTAGGACATTTGGTATGATCATAGCTCCATGTAGCATGAAAACTCTCGCCTCAGTTGCTTGCAGCATTGAGGATAATTTAATTAGTAGAGCAGCAGGTGTTATACTGAAAGAACAAAGAAAATTAGTCTTAATGATTAGAGAAACTCCTTTACATAGGGGGCATTTAGAGAATATGTTGAAAGTAACGAGTTATGGCGGGATAATTGCTCCTCCATTACCGGCTTTTTATAACTTACCAGAAACCTTGGATGATATAATAAATCACTCAATTGCTCGAGTGCTTGATATTTTTAACATTGATGCTGGTTTAATAAAACGTTGGGATGGGTTAAAATAACCTATTAGTGTTTGAAAAATATATGCTATAATTTAAGGTTCTGTGAAGTTTTCTAAAGTGACCTAATTTTGGCTATTTTTTGCTGCGAATAAACATGATTTTCTTGAAATAGGTACACTATTCTTTCAAAAATCATATTTATTCTCGTTAAAAAATAGCTCAAAATATAGATCAATTAGAAACCTTCACAAAACCTAGTGACGTTTTTAGGGCTGACATATGCAACAAAGTTTTAACAAAATACTAAAAGGTTATCAAGTCTTTAGAAAGAAATATGCTGATGGCAATAAATCTGTCATGCACAGCCTATCCCGTGATGGTCAACAACCAAAGATTATGGTAGTTGCTTGTTGTGATTCACGAGTAGACCCAGCGTTAATATTACAGTGTGATCCAGGAGATTTATTTGTTGTCCGTAATGTGGCAAATATTGTTCCCCCTTATGAAAAAGATACATATCATCATGGTACGAGTGCTGCCTTAGAATTTGGAGTTTGTTTTTTAAGAGTTGAACACTTAATTATATTGGGACATAGTCAATGTGGAGGAATCCAGGAATTATTAACTAGTGATGATTCACAGCACAATGATTTCATAACCAACTGGGTTTCTCTAATAAAAACACCTAATTTTAGACAACATAATGCAGATGATTATACAAAATTAGCACTTAAACAATCATATCAAAATTGTATGATGTTTCCATGGATCAATGAACAAGTGAACAGAAAAGAACTGGTTATTCATTTATGGTTTTTTGACATAAAAACAGGGCAAATTTTTACTTATGCTGATAAACAAAGCTCATATATACCCCTTGCATAAGGTATAAGGTTCACAGTTTTTTGCTATTTTCTTATGATGAATAAAAAATCCGCTCGCCAAGCGTCTATTAGCTATAAATCGTAATTTATATAACAAAGCCCATTAATTTCTTGAGTTCAATCAGAGTTTTAGCAGCGGTCATTCTAGCTTTATCCGCTCCGTTATGTAATGTAGTTATCAAATAATCTTGGTTTTTCATTAACTCTGTATATTTACCATGAATGGGAGTTAGAGTCGTGATGATAATATCAGCTAGCTCTTCCTTAAATTTGGCAAAACCAGCATTTTGGTACTGATCAACTATTTTGTCAACATTAGTACCAGATAAACTGCAATAAATGTCAATTAAATTGCTGATTTCTGGTCTATTTTGAGGATCATAACTGATTTCCGCTAAATGATCTGTTTTTGCTTTTTTAATTTTTTGGTAAATTTGATCTGGGCTATCATTTAAATTAATACGAGATAAATCAGATGGATCAGATTTACTCATTTTTTTACGACCATCTTTTAAGCTCATTATTCTTGATGAGCCTTGAATTAATGGTTCAGGTAATTTTAGGACATCCTGATTGAATTTCCTATTGATAATAGCCGCAATATCTCTGGTAAGCTCTAAATGCTGTTTTTGATCATCGCCAACAGGTACTATGTCAGCATTATATAATAATATATCAGCTGCCATCAATACTGGATAAGACAATAATCCTAAGCCAGCATTTTCCTGGTCTTTTCCAGCTTTGTCTTTAAACTGAGTCATACGTTTAAGCCAACCAAGTGGGGTAACGCAATTTAATATCCAAGCAAGTTCCGTATGTTCTTTCACCATACTTTGTGCAAATATGGTAGTTTTCTCTGGCACAAGCCCTGTTGCTATATATATGGCAACAGTTTGCAATATAGAAGAGTTTAGTTCTATGGGTGAGCGATCTATAGTAATAGCATGTAAATCGGCTAAAAAGAACAAGCAATTATACTCATCCTGAATCTTAGACCAATTGACAATTGCTCCGAGATAGTTTCCTAAATGCAAAGCCCCGGTCACTTGACATCCGGATAGAGCTGTTTTTTTCATTGAATTTCTCCGAATAGTTACTAATTATAGCTATGTAAAAGTAATCTTATACTATATATTTATTATATATCTGTTATATATCTATTCATTATTAACAAATGAGTTAACCATATATGTTTTGGCGTCTAAGAGTATTAACATTTTATGCACTACTTGCTATATTTACCATTACATTCTTCCTTATATGTTACATACCCGTAACATTTTTCAATGTCAACTATTATATACGATACAGGATAGGGTTTATTTTTTCCCATGTATTTATTTGGTTGGTTAAAATCTTTTGTGGTTTAAAATACCAAGTTGTTGGTCTAGATAAATTGCCTTCATCTCCTTCCATAGTATTGTCTAATCACCAATCATGCTGGGAACAAATATTTGTACAATTAATTATACCTGAACATTCTTGGGTATTAAAAAAAGAGTTATTTAATATCCCGTTATTCGGCTGGGGGTTGAAAATGGTTAAGCCAATTGCTGTAGACCGTAATGCTAATATCTCGGTTGGTCAAATTTTAAGAGAAGGACAGGAAAAGATAAAAAGTGGTTTATGGTTGGTTATCTTTCCTGAATCTACTAGATTTAAACCAGAACAAAACGCTAAATTTAAACCTAGTGCAGTAAAATTAGCTTCATTGGCAAAAGTACCGATAGTGATGATGGCTCACAATGCAGGGGTATATTGGCCAAGGGGCTTTTGGATTAAGAAATCAGGGATAATTCAAGTAAAGATAATTGATGTTATCACGGTAGAGGAAATAGAACAATCTAATGTTCGAGACCTTACTGAAAAGATAG
This sequence comes from Labidopullus appendiculatus, assembly GCA_913698135.1. Classification (NCBI taxonomy): domain Eukaryota; kingdom Metazoa; phylum Arthropoda; class Insecta; order Coleoptera; family Staphylinidae; genus Labidopullus; species Labidopullus appendiculatus. Next base: position 6,533 of record CAJYCY020000008.1, read on the forward strand.
AACAGGTGATTAATACCGAAAAACAAATATTATTTGAACAAACTCATAAAAATAAACATGACCTTTCACAGATTTTTAAGAAAGTTGATTAATTAATTCTGGCAAGGTAAGCGTTCACGAAAAAGAGTTAAAGTACAAGAAGTCATTGCAAGGAGTCGCTTTGCGGCAACGCACAATCCAAAAAATGACCAGGAATTGAATTAGACCTCTTGCAAAACTCTACTTATGCTGGTAATTTAGACAATGATACGGTACTCGAATCCTTACATACATTTGAGTACGCTGCGGTTATGCGTTCCGCATCTCCTTCAAATCCTTGCACATATCCTAGTTAACAGTAGTTTCAAAGATTACTGGCAGCAAATTGCCAATTAATCATATGCTCTATATAAACTGAAACATAGTCTGGACGCTTATTACGATAATCTATATAGTAGGCATGTTCCCAAACATCACAATTAAGCAAAGGTTTCATAGACTTAGTAATAGGCGTTTCAGCATTACTAGTCTTTACTATCTGTAATTTACCATTATTAGAGACTAACCATGCCCAACCACTAGCAAACTGGCTTATTGCCGCTTGCTTAAATTCAGTAGCAAAATTCTTATAACTACCAAAATCTTTATTTATCTGCTCCAACATCATACCAGTAGGTTTTCCACCACCTGAAGGCTTAATAGAATGCCAAAAGAAACTATGGTTCCATATTTGTGCAGCATTATTAAATATGGCTGCTTCATCTGGCTTGGTACTTGCGTAAATTATTAACTCCTCCAAGCTCTTCTTTTGTAATTCCTGATTATTTTGCAACAAATTATTCAAGTTAGTTACATATGCTTGGTGGTGTTTCCCATGATGGTAATCAAACGTTTCAGGGGAAAAATGTGGTACAAAATCACCTTTACCATAAGGCAATTCCGGTAAAACAAAAGGATAGGATTTTTGGTTAGATTGGTTGCAATATATCATAATTTCCTCATTATTTAGCATATAGTCAATTGACGAGAAGTTGGTGACGTTGTCGCTCAATGCTCGCCTATTACTTATAGGCGTCGCTCCTGCTACCTAATTCTCCTGAATTGACTATAAAAGGCTTACATTTTCAGTATAACCTGTTTTAAAATCATTAACAAAATGTTATTTATAATCTGTTCTTATAATTTTTAGTATAGCACAAAATTTTACAGTACTAAGAGATAGATTTAAAAAAATTAAAATTTTTTTTCAAATCAATAGATTTAGGTATAGTCAATTAACCTGAATTAGTGCTGAATAAGCACCCATCGTGCTATCATTGCGAGGAGGCATAGCCGACGAAGCAATTGTAAGTTATAAGTATGGAAATATGTAAATTGTAATGAACTATTGACCCCTTTAAAGGAAAAATTGTAATGAAAATTGCCCCCTAGGTTCTGTTGACAAAATTTTATGTTAAGTTATTAGAGGGGAATAAAGAAGTTGCAATAGTAAGAAGAAATGGTAGTTTCTAGTGAACGAAACCAAGGAACTACCAATATATTGACAGGTAATACAATTTCCTATACTATTAAAATTCAACCTAATTAATCGGAGGAAACACTATGAGTATAAGGATTTTAACGAAAATATCATTAAGTAGTTGTTTGAATCAGGAGGAGATAAGTTTTCGGGTATCTGCTTGTGAGCAGAGGGTCGGGAGTTCAAATCTCTCTGCCCCGACCATATAATGGACTGACTGTATTCGGTTTTTTTGCTGTTATATATTATTTTTTTCTTGCATTATCGGGTAGGTTCATTCTATTAGTCCATTATTAGTTCCCACTATAGTGTTAAACCCACAATCTACATAATGTATCTCACCGGTAACTCCTGATGATAAGCTACTCAGCAGGTATAAAGCAGACCCTGCAACATCACTAGGCGAAATATTTCTGCGTAACGGTGAAGTAGCCTCATGGGAAGCGAGCATAGTTTTAAAATCACTAATACCACTAGATGCTAGAGTTTTAATAGGTCCAGCTGATATGGCATTCACTCGGATGTTATTTGACCCCATATCAGTTGCAAGATATTTTACACTGCATTCTAATGCAGCTTTAGCAAGTCCCATCACATTATAATTACGAACCACCTTTTGGGAGCCATAATAAGTTAGAGTCAGGATACTCCCACCATCTTTCATCAAAGGTTCTGCACGCTTTGCCATAGCAGTTAGAGAATAACATGATATATTCATGCTATTAAGAAAATTAGGTAATGTGGTATCTATATATCTACCTTTTAATTCATTTCGATCAGAAAAAGCTATAGAATGAACTAAAAAATCAAGCTTTCCCCATTTTTGCTCAATAAGTTTAAACAAATTATCAAGTGACTGTTCATCGGTTACGTCACATGGAGCAACAAAATTACAACCAATTTCCTCAGCAAGGGGCTTAACGCGTTTTTCAAGCATTTCTCCTTGATAGGTAAGGGCTAAGTCTGCACCATGTTCTTTGGTCATTTGAGCAATAGCCCAAGATATTGACAAATTATTAGCGACGCCTGTAATTAGTCCTTTTTTACCATCAAGTAAACCCACAATTTGCATATATTCTCCATACTTTATAATTAGACCTTGCTCAAACAATAGCATTATGTATATTTTTGTAAATAACTTTTAAAATATAACCAAAGTATAAAACTAATAATAGATAGCACTAATGTTTTTATCCAAAATATTTATACTTATTTCAGGTATGGTTAGCGGTTTAGTTTTTGCTCCAACTTTCTTCGTACCTGGGTTATTTTTCTTGGCACTACTATGTTATCAAGTACAAATTGCTAATAGTTGGCAAGAAGCCTCTATATTAGGCTTTGTATTTGGTTTTGGGCATTTTTTAGTCAATATGTACTGGATTAGTATAGGGGTCACTGTTTATATTGATGAATTTTGGTGGGCGATACCATTGGCGTTATTTGGTTTACCAGTTATTCTTGCTTGTTTCATCGCTATAACCTGTGGTTTAGGATTTTTAGTGAAGAATAATAATTTGTATCAGTTTATATTTTGCCTTTATTGGGTATTTTTTGAATGGGTAAGATCATGGATATTTACCGGATTGCCGTGGAATTTACTTGGATACGCTTTTTCATTTTCCGGTACTCTCATCCAGTCTTCTAGTATTATAGGAATATATGGTTTAAGTTTTATTGTAATATATATATCAACTAGTTTTTATCACCTATTTACTAAACAATATAATCTATTAAAAATATTATTAGTGAATTCATTAATAATATTTTCTCTAATAACTTCCTACGGTTTATTAAGGCTACATAACAACCCTAGCGATTTCTCAAATATAAAAGTTCGATTAGTTCAGCCAACTATTCCACAAATTGCTAAATGGGACGTTGAGGAATTTTGGAAAAATTTAAATCTTCATATTGCATTGTCTGAAAAACCAGGTGACGTGGATCTAATTATATGGTCGGAAGCTGCTATGGTAGTACCATATGACTATAAACCAATCAAAAGGAAAATATTAAAGATGCTAGAAAATAAAAAGGCAATTTTAATTACTGGTGGTATAACAAATAATGGTAAACAGGGAGATGATTTTGAAATTTATACCAGTCTATACGCTTTAACAAAAGAAGGGGATAAATTATTTGAATATCATAAATCTCATTTAGTGCCATTTGGTGAGTATATGCCTCTTAAATGGATATTACCATTGAAGAAATTAACCCCTGGGTTATTAGATTATACTGAAGGAAGTAAACAATTGGTTAGTATTGATCAGCCTGCTATAACCATAAAACCTCTTATTTGTTATGAAGCAATCTTTCCAAATCTCGTTCAAACGAGTAATAAACTTTCAGATGTAATTATTAACGTCACTAATGATACATGGTATGGAAACTCTTCTGGTCCATACCAACATTTACAAATTAGTCGTATGCGTAGTATAGAAAACGGTCTTCCTATGCTTAGAACGGCTAATAATGGTATATCAGCTGTAATAGACCCGGTAGGTAGAATTATTCAACAACGAGCTCTCAATGAAGTAGGTTATATAGATAGTTTATTACCAAATAAGCTGAAATATCAAACTTTATACTCCCAATATGGCGATATATGTGCTTTATTAGCAATAATATTTATCCTAATTAGCTATAGTCAATTGATGAGAAGTTGGGGACGTCGTCGCTCCATCGTTCCTAGGAGGCTGCCTGCGATAACTAATTAATTATATTTTGAGCTATTTTTCGGCGAGAATAGATATGATTTTTGCAGGAATAGTGTATCTATTTCAAGAAAATCATGTTTATTCGCAGCCAAAAAGAGCCAAATATAGAATTACTTTAGTTATCTCCGACAGCCTCCTAGCCCCAAATTCCCCTGAATTGACTATAAATGCTCAGTACACGAAAAAAGATTAAGGAGAGGAAAAAAGAGTGGATAACGCCTAACCAATTGTCTATTTTTCACATTATATTACTTAGTGCTTTATAGTTTTTGTGCTATACTGTTTCTTAGGTACTAATAGCAGCATATATATGGACAAAATAACTCCTCGTGTGGATTTAGCTTTCAAAAAGATCTTTGGTGTAGAAGAGAATAAGGATTTGCTGATATCCTTGATTAATTCTATCGTTGGACAAGAGTATCAAGTGACAGAGGTAACTCTGCTTAATCCATATAACCCTAAAAATTTTAAGAATGATAAATTGTCAATATTAGATGTTAAAGCCAAATCTGTTGATGGCAAAAGGTTCAATATTGAGATTCAAATTAGCGACGAAGCTGATTATGATAAGCGAGCTTTATATTACTGGGCTAAATTATATACTGAGCAATTAAAGGTAGCTCAGGACTATTCAACGTTAAGCAAAGCCATTGGTATTCATATACTTAATTTTACTTCTATTCCTAAGGTAGATAAATACCACAATGTTTTCCATATAGTCGAAAAAGATAGTGGCTTGTTGTATTTCAAGGACCTCGAATTACATACTATTGAGCTTAATAAGTTTACTGATAATTCTCATGAGGAATTAGCGGATATACTGAAAAAAGTAAAAGACTCTCTAGATATGTGGTTAGCTTTTTTAACAAGACATGACCTACTTAACAAAGATAATTTGCCTAAAGAACTGGACAATATTGCCTTAAAAAAAGCTCTAACAGTGCTAAATGTTATGAACTTTACTGATGAAGAAAGGAAGGCTTATGAGGACCATCTTAAATGGCTGCGTATCGAAGCTAATACTCTGAAAAAACAACTGGAGAAGGGTAAAGAGGAAGGTATAATAGCTATAGCAAAAGAAATGCTATTAAACAATGAGCCGATGGAAAAAATTATTAAATACACTAAGTTAAGTAAATCTCAAATAGAAAATCTAAAATGACTTACGATTCTCAAACTATTACTGCTCTAAAAATCGACAATTGGTTAGGCAGTTATCCTCTCCTTAATCTTCTTGTCGTGTACTGAGCTATAAATGTCAATTTAGGAGGTAACAAGTTTTTATGCTATTCTTAGTCGGAGAGGCAATGAAACTAATTATATTAATTTGCTCGGTGAAAGTCGACGTAGTATTACTTAGAATAGAAAGCATTTGCTTTGATATTAGGTTGTGAGGGTTTTGCAATAATGCCCCAGATTCTCCAATATTCTTTAGCTCTCTAATAAAATCTAAAGGACTGTTATAGCTCAACTGAATATTTTCATAATCAACGATAATCTCTGTAAATCCTGCTTGTTGTAACAAAGGTGTGACGTGATCAAAATGTATAAAAGGGGAAACATGTTGGAAGTGAGGGCGATTTGTTGCTATTTCAGCTTCGATAAATTTCATTCGTAGTTCCTTTAGGCTGTTACCACCGATGAAATTAGCAATAAATAGACCATCTGGTTTTAAAATACGTTTTATTTGTGACAGAAAATTTTGTACATCATTGATCCAATGTAAACCTAAGGAAAAAGTTACTAGATCAAAACTAGCTGTTTCAAGAGGTAAATTTTCTTCATCAAGTAGCAATTTTGGATTATGCTCAAAGGATTGTAACATAATATTAGATGCATTAGTCACTGCAATTATAGCATAGTTATAGTTCTGCACTAATAGTTTTGTTAATTGACCAGTACGCCCCCCTAAATCTAGAATATTGGGAAATTTTTTATCAATAATACTCAAACGTTCAATAATATCTTCTGCTGCATGTTGAAAAAACCAACATTTAGCGATATTATGAATCACTTTTTCACGGTTAAATTTTAACTTATCACGATCAAATATAATTGTTACCTAAATCTAGCTAGCTCGTGGTAGTGCTACCATAATACCACTCTTATATTTCCTAATATTACTTACAAATGAAGGTCTTCGTTTATTTGTTGGGGTAGTTATAGCTATATTATTAGGGTAATTCCCACTATACATATTAACAGAATTTTTATACAAGTCCATATTGTTAGCAATCTTGATAACATCTTGTTTATATTTGTAGCCAAGATCATGGGTAGCTGAATGGTAATAGGCGATGGCTTTGTGCCAACTACCTAACTGATCATATTTAGCTTTGAGAAATTTAGCACCATAAGCAACGTTTTGCTCAGGATCAAAAGCCTGATTTAAGGAGTTAAACGCCTTTAAATGGTGTTTTAGGTTAATTTGCATGCATCCTACATCAATATTTTCTTTGCCTTGAATAATTTGATTTTTTACAAAAGCTATCGCGTCTCTTTTAGTATTAAAATGATACCCTTTCCCCTCAACATTGACAGTCCAAGGCCAAACCACCATGATTTTATGTTCAGTATGTTTTTTGCCAGATTCTTTTAAAGCTATTGAGTGTAGGGTATCAGGAGGAATTTGGTGTGTTTTTTCGAAGTAAGGAAACATCTTTGAACATTTATGTGATTCAGCAATTTCCGCATCCATATTAGCATATGAATATAAAGGAAAAAGGCAAAACAAATATAGGGCTAATATCAACCTAATAGACATAGTATAAACGTAATTTTATTTTGTATACTCAAATGATTTGAGTATATTAAAATTTTCTCTACAAGACAAGTTCTGCTTTGGTTTTTAATGTTATATACTAAAATGACTTAAGAAATTGGCACCTGCATTAGTTTCTTATAATATTCTATTAGATTTGAATAATGAATGATGAACACTTATAGTTTACATCTATGCCGTTTACAGTAACCTATGGTATAGCAATAAACAACACTGTATTAAAAGTTGTCAGCACTTTTTGAAATAGTGCTATACAAGCCATCTTCTTTCTTAATTATATCGTACTCTCTTTGGGCTATTGAATCGATAAAGTGAATATTACCTGATATACCAATATATGGAGCTGTACTATTCAACGCTGCTAAAAATCGTTCTTCCGTAAAGTTAGTATCTATATATTTTGATGTTATTTTTCCTAAATCATAAGCCACAGCATGCATGAAAGATAAATGATTAATGCCTATATTTTTAGCTCTCTCTATTATATTACTATTTACAATATTTAATGAGCCAGTAAATATAATATCCACCGGTTCAGAATAATCAATATTTATTCTGTTATCACCTATTATAATTGCCTTTTTATCTAAATTATGCTTATGAATACTATCAAAAAGCAAATTTAGATTTTTAACATCATCCGACAGATAAATTACCGGTTTAGTTTCTGTATCCTCCATTTCATTTAAATTATCAACAGTATTTGAGACAGTTAACACCGCTTTTTCTATTGATTCTGGTATATTAGCATAAAATTCACTCCGCACTAAGGTAGAATTTTTCTGAATTAATATATTTTGAATAAGTTGATTTGTTGTTTGTGCATGACGCCCTGAAGGTAGCAGGGCAATAAAATTTTTATAATCATTATCTGCAAAGTAATTAATTATTTTTGTAAGCTGCTTTGACGGAGCATGCCCAAATACCAAAAGTTTCTGGTCTGCCAATACAGGATTATTAGACATGGTAATTATAAAAATGTTATGCGTTTTAGCTTTATTGGCAATTAGAGAAGTAAGGTTTGAATATAATGGTCCTAGAATAATTTTTGTTTTACGAGCTAATATTTTATCCATTGCAGCAAGTACCTGCTGCTCATTAGAGCCATCATAAGAAGTGACATGGACATAAGTCTTTAAACCATCTTCTAGACCCATTTTAATTAATTGGTTATATTGCCTACCTAATGTAGAATTTTCTCCCGTTAGAGGCATTAAAATTGCCACTTCTAGAGTTTCTTGCACAACTTCTTTCGTTGTAGGAGTAACAATAGGCTCTTTATTAGATTGGCAAGAAAATAAAGAGACAAGACATATAAATGATAAGGTGATATTTAAAAATTTTTGCTTTATACTGCTCATAATACTTACTTTATCTTAATTAGAGATAATTGGCAATTGGGGTTAAATCATGATCTTTAAACCAGGACTATATATTGTTTCAACACCTATTGGTAACTTAGATGATATAACATTTCGGGCTTTAGAAGCACTAAAAAACTCTACAGTAATACTGTGCGAGGATACCAGAATATCAAAAAAATTACTAGTAAAACATAATATAAAGACCAAGTTACAAGTATATAATGATCATAGTGATAATCAGTCAAGAGAGATTATCTGCAAGCTCATTGATAATGGAGCAATAGTCAGCCTAATATCTGATGCTGGAACACCGTTAATTTCTGACCCTGGTTATAAACTAGTTAGGCAGTTGAGAAAACTTAATTATCACATAGATGTTATACCTGGCGTTTCTGCATTAACCACCGCTATACCCATTTCTGGATTACCGTCAGATCGTTTTTTATTTGCTGGATTCTTACCAAAAACCATTGAAGGTAAAAAGAAGATTTTCACAGAATTATCTAGCATAAAAGCAACTTTGATCTTTTTTGAAACTGCTAGCAGAATAGAGCAATCGTTACATACGGCTCTTGCTGTTTTTGGTAATAGAGAAATATGTATAGCACGTGAACTTACTAAATTGCACCAAGAAGTAAAATCAGGATTAATAGAAAACGTTATAAATTTCTATAAACAGAATATTATCAAAGGGGAAATAGTATTGCTAATTTCCGGTGTTTCTGAAGAGGCTAATGCAGCTAATCTAGCAGATGACTTAGAAAAATTTATACATTTGTACTTATCTAAAGGATGGAGTGCCAAAAGTATTACAGATACGGCTAATGAAAATTTCGGTAAAAGCTACAGCAAGAAAGAAATATATGCTGTAGTTAACAGGCTCAAGAGTTCAAGTGATTAATTATATTAACCCGTTAAGGTTTTAGCCACCTTTTTAGCTTTTATTATTGAATTTAATTATTTGCATGCTATAAAATCATAGCCAATCATTTCCTGTTCTGTCAGCCATTTTTTGGCACAACAACACTGAAGTCGGGATAATGATAAAGATTCTCAACAAAATTCCAATTGTGATAGTAATTTGAAATAATAATTTATATCAATACATTCCGTCTTAACTATCAGCAAATTTTATTAACTCGCTATAATTATTATTGTCTGCCTCTTTAAGTGCATTTAGGTATAATTTTCTTGTTTTACTATCAATAGTCAGATTACTCTTACCCCAACTAAATCTTTGTTCATTCCGATTAACCAACAATAAATCGGCAAATAGTCTAGAAAATCTACCATTGCCGTTTGGAAATGGATGTATAAATACCAGTCTATGATGTAGCCTAACTGCTATTTCTCTTATTCCATATGTTTTATTTTCTATTAAATAAATTGTATCATCAAATAGCATCTTTAATTCTTGTCTTATATAGATGCTTTCTATTCCTATATTAGTTTGATGCTGTCTAAATTTGCCAGCCCAAGTCCAAGTTTTATTAAACATTTTCTTATGCAAATCTTGAGCAAACTTTATTAAAAATATTTGGTTTCTCTTATGTTTAAATGCCCATTCTGCTCCTATTACAATATTATATTGTTCCCATTCATTTAATTCATTCTGGGTAGTCAAATGTTTGGGTATCAAATTGTATATTTCATCATTATTAAGCGGTGTTGCCCCAATTGGATAAACAAACTGCATTTCATTCCCATAAAGATTTTATATTTTTTCTCATTAGCTGATCTTTTAATAAATCAAGTTGGTCTTTTTGCATTTTATTTACTACTTTCTGATCCTCAAGTACCATTGAATGTGATATCCTATTTAACTTTTCTAAAGCTTTTTTTTCAGCTTGTTCTTCAATTATCTTTAAAAAATCCTTCTTTGGTACAAGAGCATATACTAATCTGCATCCAAGTTGCTCAGCTGTTTTTTCTAATGTGGTTAAAGTAATACGTCTAAGAATTTCATCCTGTTCTATGCGTAAAATACGCTGTGTACTTACAGCACATTTTTTAGCTAATTGAGCAGTACTCATCCCAATTGCTTTACGTATCGTTTTTAACCAACCTGTTGGGGGTGTTATAAAGCCATTTAAAGGAGTTAATTGATACATTAACTGTTTACAAGTAAGTTTCCGTATATTCCAATCCATAAAAATAATTCAATAAATATTTACAATATATATATTACTTAATATACAAATAAATACAATATATATATTGTAAATTATAATCAATCAGAAGGACATATTTTTTCTAAAAGGGGTTTTGTAGATTAATGGATTGGGTCTTTTTCTTTATAGTACCCTACATTTTTTTTACTATTTTCCTATGATGAATAAAAAATCGCCAAGCGTTGTTGCGAGGAGCCGCTTTGTGACAACGCGGCAATCCATAAAAGTTGATTAGAAATTGCTTCGTCGGCTTACGCCTTCTCGCAATGACGTAGTGTTGTAAAGTGGTCTTCTCGCTAATAGACATCTGTGAATTTGGTGTAATATTAGCCGGATTAGCTATAACTAGCTTCCTCTGAATAAGATTTAACATAGCAACTAATTTTCTTAACTTGCTATAATATACACTACAAAACCACTAGCACTAAGTAGCAGAATAAAAAAAATATAATAATTTAGAAGAAATTATTATTAATCATCGAGGAATCAAATCAATCATTCATCTTCTGTATCGGTATGTCTTGCTATTAGCTCTTCTGTTGATTTACGGCAAAAACCACGCTCCTCTGATTCTTTTTTATACCACTCCAGATATTCCCGGGTATTAATATCTATTTGTTCAATTACCTTTTTGGCTAAAGATTGTAGTTCTTCTTCATATCCATTATCTAATAGCTCCAATATAGCTTGATCTTTTTCCTCATCAGATATTGAGTTCATTTCTAAAATGTCATCCACTAGTATATTTACTTGTGAACTCAAATACCCCCATTCTAATCTTGGCAATATGTTATTAACTGCCCAAGATAGCGTACCAATATTTTTTTTGATTTCTTTAGCAGTTAAATTACCCTTAACCCATTTATTACAGACTCTTTTAATATCTTCCCTCTCTTGCTTTGACCACCAATCCCTCATTTTGATCCTACTTTTTATTTTCCAATTTAGGTTTAATTTCTACTATTTCACCAGTTTTTATATTTTGATAATAGTGCATTTGTACGTTTGATCCTGGAGGTAATGCTACATTATCTCGTACCCCTATTCTATCTTTATCTATAAATGTATCTCTTTCTTTGACCCACTTATCTAATATCCTATTATCTCTTAGCTTAAAATCTTTACTAAACATCTTAGCCCAATCTTCTTTAGCTCCGCCATAAGTTTCAACCAATCTGTTAACATCTTTTATCGGAACTATAGTACCAGCTCCTGCCATAGGTTTGCCTATACCTGATGCTGCTAATTCTTCGCAAGCTAATTTTATTTCAAGAGCTGTTAACTCACGAAGGCTACCAGAAACAATTTCTTTACTACCTAATGCTATTTCTCCTAGTGCCGTTTCTATTTTAGCATTAATCTCTGATCCTGCCAATCCCAAATCACCAACTAGGGCATTTTCACCAATTCCAGCAACTTCACCAGCCACTGCACCCTTGCCTAAAGTAGCGGCACCCTCAGTAGCTGTTAAAGCACTACCCACACCACCAGCTGCCTCAATACCTGCTGCTTTTAGTACTACTTTCTTAGCAGCATCAACCGCACCCTTAACCGCAAGACCAACTCCTGCTCCTAAAGCAGCTCCTCCCGTTATACCAAGTAATGTCTTGGTTCCTTCATCTGGAATATTATCAATAGCTTGCCTAATCTCCCCCTTAGGATCAAGGTAGCTTACTACTGGATCAACTACGTACCCTAATATCTCTCCTGCACAGGCAAATGGTGTTGTAAGCAGTGCTTTGGTCTTTGGCAATTGATCGGTAGCCTTTTGAATATTATCCGTTATTGTTCGTAATATTAATCCGGTAACCTCACCGCCTATTCTATACTCTGCTACTTGCATTTTATATGGATCATTGCTAGCATCTTCAAGTATCTTGTTAGCATATTTAACTGCCTGATCCATTCTTTCTTCAACAGATTTCACGGGCTGATATTTTCTAGCTTCTATTTCTGCTAAACATTTATTATATATACCTTCTATATGATCTATTGCACTTGGATCAAAATGACTACCACTTAACGCAATTATTTGGGCTTTCTCTTCTGCTGTTAGTTTACTATATATTGTTGCACTATTTACATCCTTTCCCCCTTGCTCATCTTTGTTAAGGAACAACATTGAATAGTCGAATGGTTGATTATCCTTGGTTTGACTGGTGGCAAGTAACTTTGTTATCCCATCTTCAGTCCATTTAAACTCGGTTGATTCAGCAGCTGACTTGCTGCTAGCTGGTATGTCTGGAGGAACAGTAATTTGCGGAGGGGGTTTTCCTAGTAACTCTAGGGGCAGTGCTATCTCGCCGCTACCAGCTGCATTAAAGCTATAGAGAGGTTGCCCACCTGATGAGCCACTTGATCCCCCTCCACCTGCTGCTGCTCCGCCTGGTGGCTTTGGTTTAATGCTTAACATATTTTGTTGTGGTGGATTTATTGGCAGCACATTATTGAGATAGTTGAGAGTATCAGGAAATATTGGTACTTTTGGTAGTGGCGGCGGAGGTGGGGGGTTTGGTGTTCCTGAAGATGCACTTATTGGACAAGCTATGTTCTGTAAGAAATCAGACGAGTACTTACCTTGAGTGCTACCGGATATAGCATCATATATGCTGCCACTATTATTCGAACCTTTATTAGAGAAACTAAAATATTGCTGGTTAGTTGGGTTATAACCGATAGTAATTGGCTTACCACCCTGACTTTTGCCATAAGATTGCAGTATCTTACCATTTTCAAAGACATAGATCGGTTGTTTCAATGAAGATGACAATAATACCATTGAATAGTCATTACCAACCATAGAACCTGACTTTCTCGATAGCGAATCGAGTACTAGATCGCCGCTGGTCAACCACGGAAGATTGGTATCTGGAGCTTTGTTAGTTCCTTCACTGGGTTTAGGGTAACTATTGGGGTTAGGATAACCACTTAGTTTAGGATAACCACTTAGTTTAGGATAACCACTTAGTTTAGGATAGGCACTGGGTTTAGGATAGGCACTGGGTTTAGGATAGGCACTGGGTTTAGGATGATCACTGGGTTTAGGGTAAGGAGGACCACCGCTAAGTTTAGGAATAGCACCACTATAGTTAGCAGGACGATAAGCAAGTTCATCCTTTCTAATGTCAATTGCTTTCTTATACTTATTTAATTGATTCATTTGCTCTTTTTGGTAATTCTCAAGCAACTTATCGGTAACCCAACCAATACTACTACCTACAATCGGATTAACTAGCTTCCCCTGAATAAGATTTAACATCGCTTTGCCAACCATGTTACCTATCTCCTTAGATAAATCGGCAATTTTACTATCCTGCTCACTACTACTCATTTCCATAGTTTGGTCTTTAAACTTAGCTTTGGCTCTTCCTCCTGCTTTATTAATGCTAGTTTCTATATTATGTTTTATATCATCTATGATCGGCTCTAATTTGCTTGCTATATCCATCATACCGCCTACTCTATGGACAGTATGTATAGCATCTGCCAAACCACTCTGCTTAGCTGCAGCAGAAGATATTCCAGATACTAACTCATTGATAATCCTAGCATGTTCCCTGGTCTTAGTAGCATGGAAAATACTCTGTTGTATTTCTGTCATCATCTGGTGACGCTCTACATTACCCTTGCCTAGTAATATAGTATTATGACTTAAAGCATTACTTGCTACCTTTGCAACACCGCCAGCTATCCTTTCTTCTACACCCTCTAGGACATTTTTTCTTATCCCATTACTTAGCCAATCGCAGGTTTGTTCAACAGCTATAGTTTTAGCAAATTGAACCCCTGCTGTTTCAGCTAGTTGCTTAATTGCCCCTAATTTTAGTTCACTCATAGTTCCTTGAACTACTGTAGTTTCTAAAGCTTTTCCTGTGGCTGTCCCAGTTGCTGCTTGTTTTGTTCCTTCTGCTGCGGCTGTCCCAGTTGCTGCTTGTTTTGCCCCTTCTGCTGCGGCTTTTCTAGCAGCAGCAGCTTCAGCTAGTTTAGTACAACCAACTTGTGCACCAATTACCGCATAGCTAATTGCTTTACCGAGGAAATAATCCTCTAAATTAATTGCTTTACCTTTAGCAACGCTAGCAGCTACCTTATAGGCATCCATCAACCCTTCAATAAAAATACTAGTAGCAAGTGGCATACCACCACCTAGTGTCCCAACAGCAATAAGTGCTCCTACTGCCATTTGGGCAATAGCACAAACTGCTACCAATATGGTATTCTCCCATTCTTGCCGTGGTTTATAAGTCTCTAGCTCAAATATTGTACTAATGCCCATAAACTCGATTTCCACTATATCGTCTTTGCTTAAATCAGGAGCTAGTTTGTCTTTGCCAATATTTGATTTAACTCTTACTTCCAACTCACCAGATTCGTTAATAACCTTAAGTGCTGAGTTTATATGCTCATAAAAACTCTTAAAAAAACCAATCTTAGTGGTAATTTGCTTTAATAATTCATTGTCAGCACTGGTGGAGGTAGCTACTGTTGTAGCCATGGCTGTTAAATATGATAAGATTTCAGACAATCTATTGCCAGTTTCCAGTAACGACGATATTGCATTACTTTTATAGTTCTCATCATTTTCGGGACCTCTATTAATAAAACATTCTGCTGTATAATAATGAGCAGCAAAATTATAGATATCATCAATATTTGTGGCTTTGCCAAGAGTTCTAAGCATAGATCCAGAATCACTAAGACCATAATAGTGAAGAACTGCATAACTAGGATTGCTATAATTACCAGCTTGATGCTTAGCTTTAGCAGCGGTAATAAACGTCTCTATATTATCACTTTCTTTGTGGGTTTTTAGCCATAAGCCAAAATCCTCGATGAATTGCTTAACCTTGCCATCAACCCTTCTTTTATCACCAACTGCTTTAGTGAATTCTGAGTAGACAGAAGTAAACTTTTGGTATAAGTCATCTTGAGCAAGAAAACCTGGTATAGTATGCTCTATACTATGAGTAACATGATAACTTTCTTGTGCGTCACGCTCTTGCTTCTTAGCAGCAACTACTTCCTCGCTACTTATACCAAGAGATTGATATTCATAATAGTCATTATCTAACGCGATAATCTGATAACTTCCGCTATTACCTTGCCTTGCAGTTCTACCCTTTACTTGTGCTTCATCTCTGGCATTCTTGGCAATGAAAGTAGATATAACATGTAGACCACCATTTGCCTCAACCTCGGAACTGGTCTTAATGTCTGTTCCTCTACCAGCTAAATTAGTTGCCACTATAATAGTATTAGGCTGGGCTAATTGCTCTATATCGGAGTTATATAAGGTCTTTTCACTTCTTGAATAATTAATAATTTTCCCCTTATTACCACATTTATTTTCCAACGCTGTACAAAGCTCTGCTGCATCCTTGATGTTCTTGCATATTATTAGTACAGCTCTATTGTGTAATATCGCTTCTTGGTAGCTACTCTCACATACTGCCTCTCTTAAATCATCTAAGGTTGCTTCAAGCCTAGCTGGTAGCTCTATAACCTGTTTGTCTTTATAAGTTGGGACAAAGGTAAGATCCACTCCATATACAGTTTTTACAAATTTCTGTGAACTATCAGAGCCAAGTGTACCGGTCATACCAAGAATTTTGCCATATTTTAGGAAATAACAGATATTGCTAATAAAAAAGGTAGTTAATCCTTCTGACGAAATACGACAATTATGCTTTATTTGTAAGAATTGGTGCAAGCCATTCTGCCATACCATATTTTCTTGCGTCACCCCAGTACTACTATCTACAGGGTTGATTACTTTCTTACCATCAGCATTAATGTTAATTACATAGTCTATATCTAATTGTAACTTAAGTGCAGCTCCTACTAAACTTGCCGCCCAATTACCTGCCTGGAATTTAGCATATTGCACTAGATGTTTTGGTATGGGTGATGCATCGATAATGCTCTCTATCATCTCCTGAGTCTTTTCAATAGCAAAACTTTCTTCAAAATTCATAGGCAGAATGACTTTCTGAAAATTATTCCATGCTATAGTCAGAATAGGTAGTAAATATTCCATCAACGGAACAGGTGATGTTTGCTTAGCAACATGATTGCTACTATCTACTAGCATACTATCGACTTCGTCTACTATCGTGACGGCAAAATCTCTATCACCATGGCTTGCACCTTGACCGCTAGTATTACTGAGAAAGTCGGTTTGAAAACTTAACGCATCTCCGTATACTATATCACAGGAATAACAAGCTTTCTGTCCATCCATACTGGATTTTCCAATATTAATACCAACGCTTAGTCCCAATAACTCAAAAAAACCACTAGCTCCTTCATAACCAATGCTAGACAGAACAGGTGAACTAGTGATTAAATCTACTTTTTCTCCATTTAAGGCTAATATGGCAGCCAGCATGGCTGATATTGTTGATTTGCCTTCACCAGTTGCGATTTGTAGTAATTTACCTTTGTTAATTGGATCATAATCAAGTAACAATAATAGGGATACTATTTGCGTATCGCGAAGTAAATGCCCTTCTTTACCATTTTGTACCGTATGTAAATTATTAGCTCTTTGTAATACTGCTATAAGTTTTACTAGATCATCTTTACTAATAACACTTCCCGGTGAACAACTAGCCTTAAATTTTATTGCCCACTCTTTTACTTGTTCTGCATTCCAATCTTTTATAGCTAACCCATTATCATTATCACTAGCTAAATATAAATTTTGGACTTTTTGCAAAATAGCTACATATTCTTCAGCTTTCCCTTCTAAATCAGGGTTAAGCTCAACACACTTTCTTAGTAATTCAGCACCCTTATTCTCCAATTTATGCTCAAATTGATTACTAGCAATAGTATAAATGGCTGGCTCCAATTTCTTGCCAGGCTCTTTACTAACAATATCAACTACCGTATCACCTTCTTTGTTCCTTTGTTCATCGGTTATTTGATATTCATAAATAGTTGTAAAGCCACTTACAAAAAACGATATATTATTTGCATTAATATATTGTAAAATCTCAACTAAGTTACTTACTGACCAGCCTTTTGACTTTAATTGATAACACAACTTCCTAATCCTTGCCAAAATATCGTCTGCTCCAAGACCTTCAAGGTTCTCTAATGATTCAGATAATATTTTAGTTTCTATAACATCTATTATATTTGCTAGGTTGGCATAGCCTAAATTACTTATTATCTCTTGTTGGCTAATATTATGCTTGTTTATTAATTTCAAGAAATTACTATATTCTTCTATAGAGCTTGCTTTCTCTAATATTATTCCCAATAAAATTTCCTCCATAAACTCTGGACTATCGGAATGATAATTTAAGCTTTTCTCCAACTGCTCAAGATAGAGATGAGTTAAATGCCAATCGGGGAATTTAATCTCTATAATATTTTTAATCCTTCTCTGCTGTTCGCTTAGTAAAAAAACCTCTACATCACCGGTTAAAAATGCCTTTAATTTAAGATATTCGTCCTCTAACCCCTCACGGGATTTACAAATAATTTCACTTATTTCCTCATCTAAATAAGGTGGAGGGAATAAATTAGCTAAAACTTTAATACATGCTTTAGTCAAATTTTTTGATTTGATTAAATGTAAAATGGTATTAATGGTCTCTATTTGTAATTTTCTACCTTCCAGAGAGGTAATTAGAGATATCTTATCTATGCGGGCATCCGCTGATCGTAATTGTAATAAGATTTTTGCTTCCTCTCTAAGTTGACTAGTAGGCAAAACTCCCAAGGGTGTTTTGGACTCTAAAAATTTAAATAATACTGCAATTGACTTAGGAAGTAGCAATTGTTTACCAGCCTTAGCCCATAAGTTCGATAGCACTAAGGTTAGTTGTTTATTACTATTGTTAAATAATTCTTCTAATAAGCTAAATTGATGATCAGCTAAATTAGCCTTATTTAGCTGAATAATCCTGATAATATTAACCGCCTGAGCCGGTAAATCCTTAGCTAAGTTAATCAAATTATTAATAGTATCTAAAGCTAAATCACCACTAATCACTACCAAAGAACTTAGACCTTCAAGCATCTCTCTCAAGGTATGAGAATCTTCTAGTAATTTATCAATATTACTATTAAAATATTCCTCAATAGCCTTATGTAATAACTTCGAGTAGCAGCCTTTACTAATGAACCAACACAAATCCCGGTAAGATATCTGCTTAAAATCTATCAGCTGATTAATTACTTTAATATCTTCATTTGTACTCTCCTTTAAATCATTTGAGTATAGCAAAATTATTTGCTGCACTAATAGCAAACATTCACTAAATGAGTCAGGATTAACTATTAGTGTCTTACTAATTATCTGATATAATCTACCTATATTCTGTACGCCATCACCCTTAAGCAAATCAATTAACTTATTCAACTCCTCACCAATTAGTTTAGATTTATCATGTACTTTAGCTATACTATGCTCCGCTAACTCATCATTTAGCAACTTATCTAGTGAGTCCAAACTTGTATTAAATAATATTTGATAATGTATTTGTGAGTGGTGTTCTTTTATATAATCAAATAACTCCTGCTTAAGTAAAGCTGGATGCTTCTCAGCAACAATCGCAAGTGCTGCTAAGGCTTCTGCGGCTAGAACATCATTATTTAATGCTTGTTCCAAAGAATTAATACTTACCTCAGTAAGTCTACCATGTTTTGCTGCTGCATATTTAGCCAGTAGTTTTGTTACAGCTAGTGCTGTTTTATAATCTATTACTTCAGTACTGGATTCTTTAGCAATTAGATTATTATCACCAATATCATCTAAAATATCTCCTGTAGCTCCAGTATCCTTGATTGACTGTAAATATTCTAAATCAAATTGCTTCCAATCAATATTATCTGCTAATGGTAGCTGACTATTATTATAATCAACTCCCATATAGATAGTTTGCTTTTCTCCTTTCAGTAACTTAGATAAATTAGATACATCCTCCTCTCTTATTCCTCCTGCTGCTCTTTGTAGCAACTCTATTGCCCTAATGCGTAATGTTATCACATTATCAAGGTCTAGAATAAACTCTGTTAATGAACTAATACTCTGCTCAGGAAGTTTACCTGAATTACTAGCAATAATCTCCAAAGTTCCTAATATTCGCCCTGTTACCAATGATTGACCAAGATATTTCTCACATATAATATCGGTCAAATTATCATCTTGAATCTTAAATCTAGCAAAATTTTCAAATGCTCCGACAATATTATTGATATTATTTTGATTTGAGCTATTAGTGCAGCTCTTCAATAATGCTATACTTGTATTGATGGTCAAAACTGGAATCTTATTATGCGAAGCTAATATCGCTAATATTCCAGATATGTTAGCAAGATTAGCATTATTTATCGGATTATTATTAAGGCTATTTATCAAAACTTCTAAACATTCCCCTGATATATTGCAGCCTTGCGTTAATAACATTGCACAAATATTTGTATTATTTTCTATCATTTTTAGATAGATTGCTTGATTAATGGTAAAATAAGAGCTACTTAATAATTCCATTAAATATCCTTGATAATCACCAACTAATTCTACATCAATAGCAACTGAACTTCTAAAAAGTTTTATTAGCCGTCTTTCAATGTCCCTAATGTCTGTAAGAGTTTGAATGTACAACAGTGGGGTATTATCCCCTATTTTTAATAATTTTTCTAAACGTTGTAAGCTGCTTCTTAGTTCCTCAATGACAGGTTCAAAGAATTTTCTATCAGCAATTACTATTTCAGACAGAAAGCTTATATCTTGGGATGATTTGAAGAGTTCTAATATTTGAGGTGCTAGTTTTTCTTTAAGAAGATTATTATTGTTGAAACTCTGAATAATCAATAATAATTGCTGTTTATATACTGAGTCATTAGTACCACTAATTTTATGGAATATATTATCTATTGTTTCAATATTAACCTTACCCTTAGCTAATAATAACTCAAGAATCAAACTGGAAGAATTGGAGTCAAGAGAGATAAGCAACTTGTTAAGCTTGATACTTTGCTGATCACTAACTACATATTCTCCATTAATCAGCACATGACAAATATTAGTTCTATGCTCTGAATAATTATCGCTAAGTAATAATGTTATTAATTGATCGTTAACATGGCTGAAGAGAACAGCATTACCATGTTCTCCAACCGTTTTTAATGTATCTAAACATTTACCGAGAATATTAGAGTTTGATTCTTTCTGGGGGTTAGCAATGATGTTATCTAATAATGAGCTAACTAATATATAACCTTGAGTCCTGATCTCTTTATTTGTAGCATCAGGTGTAATAGGTAAAACAACACCGCTACTGTGAGCCAACTCTACAATTTCTTTAAAATATGGTTGCTTTACTACATCAAGAGCTAAAACCTCACTACCTATAATTTCTGTAGCATAATTATCATATAATTCCGGCATTTACATACATTAGCTAATTCAAATAAAACAGATCATCTACTCCTTGTACACCTATAACTACTGCATTAAAATTATCGCATAATGCTTCTTGTAAATATTCATTCTCTACTATCTTTTGTTGTATTACTTGCTTCGCTGTTTCTAGCCTTGCTTTTTCCTCAACCCCACTAACTCCTTCTTCAGTAGCTTTGCTATTAACTTGCTCATGATCATGCAGATATTGTTGTAGCGATATTTCTTCACCTCTCAATAGTTTAATTACAGTTTCAATATCCTGGTGTTCTAATATCTTATCTTTCAAAACCTGCTCAACTTTCGAGTTAAGCTGAGCTATTTCCGCCTGTAAATTGACATGCTTAGTTACCTTTTCTAAAATCCCTGCATTCCCTGATCTAACAGCAATTTTTAGAGCTGATTCACCGTTACTAGTTAAAACTCCAGCACTGTTACTATTGAGTTGCAAAATTTTTTCCACTATTTCTATTTTTTGTGCAGATATGGCGGTTTGTAGCAAAGTGTAACCAGCCAATTTTTGAAAGGCAAGATTGCTGTTATGGGTTATAATTTATTAATGGTAATAACATCGTTTTCTTCTATAGCTGTTAATAAGGTACAACTAATATCTTGACCACTTGCTAATATTTTTTGAATAAAGCTATCTTGATTATTATCAACTAATTGCTTTAATAAAGTTCTATTGTCCATGGTATAAGTTCCACAATGAGCTCCACAAGATAACGCAAAATCAAATAGTTTACTGTCGTTTTTTTGTATAGCTTTGTAGGCTAACTGATCAGAGTCAAATCCTAGAGATTTAATTATACCAATAACTACATCACTATCTGGTGTACCAAATAATTCAGATAAATAAAATGCTCGCTGACTATCATCAACTGATTGTAAGTGCTGGAAAATAGCTTGGTGTTGTTCGTTTATTTTGGTTGTTGTTGCATCATTAGCTACCTTTATTTGGGTGCATTTATTCTCCACTTCTTGCCTTTTAGCAACTACAGCAGAGCTAACTAATTTTTCTCTATTAAGTTTCTCTTGTACTTGATTAAGGTCTTTACGAACAACTGTTATTTCAGCTTCTATTTTTGCCCTTTCAATAGCCTCTAATCTTGCTTTTTCAGCAGCTATTCTTTTCTGTCTTGCTTGTTCTTCAGCTATTTCCTGTTGTTTTAGACTACTAATTTCTGCTTCTAAATTTCTAATTCTATTATTTGCTGCCGCTACATCTTGATCATATTTCGCTTGATTAAATCTTCTTTCTGTATGATATTTATAATAAGGTTCTGCATTTATACATAAAATATAAGTCCTATGTTTTGTTGATACTATTTCATCGTAGTAATACGACTCTGCATTAACACTGTTTCTTTCCCTAGCCAGTTGTGCTTCAAGCTCTTGTATACGTGCTTTCATCTTTAATTACTTACTCTTTAATAAAAAATAGAACATTTTTAATATATTTTAAGTTGCATTATCATTGACTTTAAATAGCAAAATCATTTATACCTACAAGACTTGCTTCAAACTCGCTAAGTGGTGGTAAGTTCTCTGGATGTTCAAGCCACGGCTGAGCTTCAGGAAAATTATCTCTTGCTAAATCAATGGCACTTTTACCTTCTTTATTTTTGAGTGTAGCAGATGCCAAACGCTCCAGTAAATATTTTATCGCAGTTAGCTTCTTATCCACTTCAATAGTATTTTCTGCACTAACTAGAAAATGCAAGGGAGTATAGCCATCATTATTTACTTCGTTTATTGATGCCCCATGATCAAGTAACAATTTCATAGCTTTTACATCAGCTAAATTACTTGCTCGATGGATAGGTTGATCTCCTGCGACTGTTTTCTTATGAATGATCGCCCCATGTTCTATTAAAAATTTGGTAATCTCAAGCTTATAATCTTGATGCCAATAACCTAGAGAATAATATAACGGTGATACCTCATCTAGATTTGCCTTATTAATATCTGCCTTACATCCTTCCACTAAAACTTTTACTACTGGTAAATGGTTATTGACTATCGCTATTTGCAAAGCAGTAGTTCCATCAACTTGACTTGCAATATTAACATCAGCTCCGTGTTCTGCTAACCATTTTACAATATTAGAATGCCCCTGTTGCGATGCTAACCATAAAGGCGTGTATTTCTCGTCATTTGCTGCCTTCAAGTCAATATTAGAAGATTTAGCAACAAGTGATTCCATTACCTTATCTGCTCCAAACCAAGCAACATAATGCCATAAATTGTTTCCTTTAGTGTTTAAGATACTTAGATCAGCACCTTTGCTAATAAAGACTTTTATTGCACTATTATCATTATCGATTATTGCCTGTACTACTCCTTTAAATAATAATAATCGTAGGACATTAGGTTCTCCAAGAGAAGTGCCAAAATATACAGATGTGTTGCCATTAGAATCACTTAAATTAAAATCTAACTCGTATTGGTTAACAATCTCGTACGCCAAATACTTAAAATTATGTATACAAGCCAAAAAGAAGGGGGTTTGACCTAGATCATTTTGAGCATTAATATCTGCTCCTTTTTCAGTTAGAATTTTTATTAGTCTTAAAGTTTTGTCTTGATTTGCGGGTATATTATTATGCTCCTTTTTGGGTTCTCCTATTGTTACTGTTAAACCATCACCGGCAAATTCAAGAACTCCTATATTTCCTACACCTGCAAAAGTAAAACTTTCATCTGCGACTAATTTATTTAAATTATCAAATATACTACCAACATCTTTGAGTTCATCATTTAATTCACTAGCAAACATTATTTTTCCTGTACTAGCCATAACGCCATGGATAGCAGCCCCTCCTTGCACGATTTTAGCTTTATGATTAATATCAGTAGTCTTTTCCACAATTTGTTTTAGATATTTTATATGAGGAATGTCAGCACAATATATCAAAGCATTAGCCCCTTGATTATCTATTAAGTTAACATCTGCCCCTCTTTGCAAAAGCTTATCAACCCCAGAATAAAAGCCATTGATGATTGCGTGCATCAAAATGGTTTTACCATCAATATCTTGATAATCTAAATCAGTAATCTTAGCTAACCCTAAATCAAATCCCTCTTTGTAACGAGATTTACATGCCTCCTTAAGTATATCAGTATGGGCTAAGTCCTCAGCGGAAATTATCTTAGTCATTATTATGTCAGGATTTAAAGCTATGCCTTTCTCTTCTCGATATAAATCGCATAAATGCCTTAAAGCCTGAAAATTATTTGTGAGTTTTTGTAGTTGATCATTTAAAGTTGCTTGTTGTGTTAACGCTTGGCTCAATTGCCTTTCTGCTAGTTGACATTGATTTTGTTGATTAGATAGATTTCCTTGTATGGTTGCTAATTCTTGTTGTTTTTGTTGCAACTCACTAGATAGGTTTTCTAATGTATTTTTACTCATAAATTATTACCTATGTTAATTTATTTATATCGTACTTAAAATAATTTAGGTCTTTATATAGATATTTACAGACATATTTATGATACATATACTCCTGTAATTTAACCAAAATATCTACTTGTTTTGTACCTTGAACAAACTTCTTTAACTAGCAAACCTTAAAATAGCATTAGGAGTTTCTTGATTTCTAGAAATTATATACTTTATACAGTAGAAAATATATTTTGACATGTAAAGCATTTTGTATAAAAATTAGTGAAGATATTCAATTTAGTGGTAATTATGCAATAATTCGTGAGTAGCCAAAAAAAAGTTGCACATGCACGAATGTGAGGTCACCCCAAAACTTACGCTATATAAGGTTCTAGATAGCGTAAAGAGGGTGAAGGCAGTTGGTGTTGCATATAATAGACCTCTTTCGAAACTATAGTAGAAAGAAAATAGGAATTTAACACCATATCAAA
The DNA here is from genome assembly GCA_913698135.1 of Labidopullus appendiculatus. Classification (NCBI taxonomy): domain Eukaryota; kingdom Metazoa; phylum Arthropoda; class Insecta; order Coleoptera; family Staphylinidae; genus Labidopullus; species Labidopullus appendiculatus. The sequence goes on from CAJYCY020000008.1 coordinate 31,361, forward strand.
AAATTATCTAATTTAGGATTGATAAAATCACAATAGACATGACTCATTAACAGCTCTATGTTTTTTATCACAAAAACAGTAAATAAAATGTTAAAATAATTTCTACACATGCAAATTTTAAAGTTACCTTGTTATAAAACTAGGATATTTATAGAATGTCATTGACATGTTATTGACACAAAGGCAAAATAATTGTTGAATTTGTATAAGTAATGAATTAGTATTATTTTTTGATTTAATGTTTAATTTAATGAAATTTATTCTTCATTTAATAGTATTAATTATTCTATCATCCTGTTCAAATAAAGTAGTACTTCCTGATGGTTATCAACTACAGTTCCTACCAGAAAAAGCGTATATAAAAGAAATCACTGATTTACAAATAACCTACGTAATTCCACAAAATATTCTAAGTTCTGAAGGAATCAATGGCTTAAA
>CAJYCY020000010.1:0-11194 GCA_913698135.1 Labidopullus appendiculatus
ATAACCTAATCTAATTGGTAATTTTGTTGTCAAAACTCGTCTCCGTTCCTCACGTACATCTTAGTACGCTGCGGTACTCGACTTCGTTTTTCCTAAAAATTCCTCAATTATCTTTAGGTTATGCAAGAGGTCTAATATATATATGCTAGTAATGACCCACCAGAGACTATTTTGGCTGCTTCCTTTCGAACCTGACCAACTGAACAGAGCCAATGCCCACTACTAGCATGTGATAAAATAGTGCTTTTTTCATCTATAGGCAAGCTATTTAACTAGCTAAATTATATTTTTTTTCTATATCGCTTTTGTTCAATCTCTTTGGTGCTCCAAATATGTCTGGATGTTTGAGCTTGAACAAATCATCATCAAAGTTCTGTACTTTTGCAATATGATTAAATTTTATGGTAATAACATTGCCATCCTCAAGTATTTTAAACATTTTCATCTGTTTAGTCTCTTTGTCAAAGGTAATTTGACTACGTCGCTCTGATAAAGTATGATAAATAGTAATTTCGAACATATTATCTCGATCTATCGTCGACTCAATTTTAAAATATTTATCAAAATCTATGCTGTCTTCTAACAAAAAATTAAATACGTTCTCCTCTGCCTTAATACGACTTACATGTTTCATATCATAGTCATATACCGACACATAGTTAGCATTACCAATAATCACCAAAGGAAATGGTGGATAATAATTACAGCAAAATTTCGCAGGTTTATTAATTAACAGCTTCCCTTTAGCCTGATTTCCAGCCGAATCTTCTTGGGTAAAATCCACAGCAATAGATTTTATTTCCCGTAAATATATTTTGAGCTGGTCAATAGATTGGTTGTCAACAGGTCTATTCTCTAACTGTTCAGCCTGTTTTTTGACTACAAAAAAATTTTCAGCATGGGCTGCATGGGTTATAGTTAAAAGAAAATAAACAACAATAATACCTTTACAAAACCAGTTAGTCATTTATACCTACATAAAGTTACATTTGTTTTGTATACTACATGAAGATATTATTATTTCAATTTATTTTCCGCAGCTGGTTCAACACATCTTCAGCATGTTTAGCCACTTGCACTTTTGCCCAAATGTGAGCTATCTTACCTTTTTTGTCTATTAAGAAGGTAGTTCTCTCAACCCCCATATATTTCTTACCAAACATCGATTTTTCTACCCAAACTCCATATTTTTCACAAGTATCAGAGTTAGAATCTGACGCAAGATCAAAATCCAAACAATATTTTTTCTTGAATTTGTCATGAGAATCTAAACTGTCCTTTGATACACCAACAATTACGGTATTCATTTTTTCAAATTCTGGCTTTAGCTTATTAAAATCACCTGCTTCAATAGTACAGCCTGGTGTGTCATCTTTTGGATAAAAATATAATACAACAAACTTACCTGATAAATCTGATAAATTGATTTTACTATTTTCGCCTATTGGCATAGTAAAATTTGGTGCAATATCGCCTACTTTTAATATCATAACCACTCCTTTTTTGTACTTTTTTGTGTCCTATAGTTCAGTTTACACTCTAATTTTTTTTAGGCAAATGATAAATTACAAAAATCACTATTAATGAAATTGCCAAAGCAAACCAAGTAATGGCATATTCTAAATGATCATTTCTGACATTCAGCAAATTTTTAATCGATAGAGCTTTAAGAATATCAGAGTGATTATCTTTACCTTCCATAATTAAATAAAAATTCTCTAATGTTAAACCAAGAATATCGGATGCTTGAGTTAAGTCTAAAGTAAACCAAACATTATTTTTAACATCATTATCTAAGACAAACAACTTGGTTTTCTCCCCAGGGAGAATCACACCAGTAATTTCCGTCGAATCATCTATTACATTATCAATATCTTTCTTATACCTCGCAGCAAACCACCCTAAGGCAACTAAGATTATCTTGTTATCATCAGTTTGAAAAGGTCTGACTAAATAATAACCATCTTTTTCCGTGGACATTGATTTACGTCCATAAAGATGCAAATTCTTACCAACCAAAAAATGCCCCTTCACTTTTACTTTAGCATATAATTTATCTACACTAAGTGTTTTTATATCAATAGGAGAATTATTAAGGTTATTTTTTATTGAACTTAAAAATAGTTCTTTTTCCTGTAATCTAGCAATTTGCCAAAACCCCAGTGATAAGAGGATGACAAATGCTAATATAGTAAGCAATAAAGGTAGTAACTGTACTTGACACTTACCGATTTTTAAAGTCTTGGACATCATTATTTCTATTAAACTGAAGTTGTATAGTCAATTAACCTAAATTAGTGCCGAATAAGCACCCATCGCACTGTCATTGCGAGGGGAGACCTTAGGTCGACTAAGCAATCCAAAAAATGAACCAGGAATGGATTGCTTCATCACAGCAAAGCTACTGCTAGTACTACAGTTGTAAATTAATTTATGTTAGGGAATTTGTAGGAGACCCGGAACGGAGAACCGCAGCGTACTTAGATGTACGTGAGGATTCGAGTACCGGATCGACGTCCAAATTACCAGCAGAAATTAATTTACAGCTGTAGTACTAGAAGGCTGTTGGCAATAACTAGCCTTCCTGCATAAGTCAATCTAGTCGGTGATTTTGTCGTCGAAACTCGCCTCCGCTCCGTAACAATCGTCTATGTACGCAAAGGTATACTCTTCTGCTTTGAAGAATTGGCTCCGCAAAACTTCGGGGTATTCGCGTGCTCACGTACTAGTTGTACGCTCCGCTCGCTCACCCCTTGTTTTACGTTCCAATTCTTCAAATCATTTGAGTATAGCAGGCTTCGTTTCTCCTAAAAATCCCGAGGGCTTCTTTGACTTATACAGGAAGTCTACTAAAGTAATTATATTTTGAGCTATAAGTAGAGTTTAAAAAATAAAAACTGTAAAATTGCTAGATGTATAGCATAGATATATAAAGCATTATGACTGATAACCCGTAAATTTACAGCAATTTTCTGTTCAAAATTTCTTGCGACCATAAATATATATCCTAAAACTCCTAATATAATGACTATAAATACGTAAATATACGAAAACTGAAAAATAGCTATGGTATGCATTATGGACAAAATTATAGATATTGCAATGGTAAGCCTGAGATTACCTAGATCATGCTTAGCAATATAGCCAAGTAGCATGATAGCCATAGATAAGGTTCCGTAATCAATAAGAAACCAACTACAGAACCAAAGAGAGCCAAGGAAAACAACATGACAATAGCCTTTATAGAAAAAATTATTTAAGCTATTATGAAAATAATAAAGATAGCATTGTCCTAAAAAAATAGGGATAAGTATATTAGTTACAGTAAATTCCCTAAATAATATGGTAGTAACAATATATAGCAGAACTCCAACTACCAAAATTCTAATTTTTGGTTTTGTATGAAAATTATAGCCAGCAAAAAAACAAAAAATCGGCATAGTAGTACAACCAATAACTCGCATTATTTCATACTCAGGAAAAAAATATAACCCCAAATGATCTATTACCATAGTTATCATGGCTATAGTCTTCAAAAAATCTTGATAATTAGACTCAGTTTCATCATTAATACATTTCTTCGGATAAAGCTTAAAACAAAAAACCATTAGAAAAAACGTTACTACTCCAACTATAATTGTTGCTGCTAGCATAAAAGCTTTTACTAATAAGAATTCGGCATAATAATATTGGGCATAATAATGTTTAATTACCCAAATTACTAGTGTCATTATTACGCAGCTTAATAAAATCTTGCCACAAAATGAGTATAATTCTGCATCAATAAAAGAAAGACCATATTTCTTTGTGTGTACGTATAATAACCAAACATTATACCAAGCGGTAATAGAACAGGCAAGAGCTATACCAAGGTGACCAAACTGCCTCATCATAACAATATTTAATATAGTATTCACTGTAAGGGAATATAAGGTTATTTTTAAAGGAGTTTTTGTATCATGATTAGCATAAAAAATCGGGGTTAGAATTTTGGCAAGTATAAAAGCTGGCAAACCAAGAGCAAAAGCCGAAATAGCCTCAGCAGTTTTAATGGTATCAGCATAGGTAAAAGCCCCCCGTTGATATATTATATGAATGATTGGTTCTGATAGCACAATAATACCAAAGGTAGCTGGTAAAGATAATAAAAGCCCAACTTTAATAGCATTATTTTGGATATTTGCTGCTTTCTCTAAATCATTCATTTGGTAGGTTTTTGATAATTCTGGTAATAATATAGTACCAAAAGTCACCCCTATTATTGATAAAGGAAATTGGTATATTCTATCTGCATAAGATAATATTGAAATCGCCCCTTCGATGAAGCTAGCTATTGATTGCGAGATAAATAAGCTAAGCTGCTGAAATCCTGAGCTAACAACCGCTGGACCCATATTGGACAAAAACTTTTTTACATCTCTATTATATGGATCAAAAACTAGTGGAAAAGATAAACCAACTCTAATGACACAATAAAACATAAAAATGATTTGTAATAAGCCAGCAATCACCAGAGATAAACTAATCGATATAGGGGCAGATATACGTTCTTGTAATGCTACCGTTGTAATAATTACAAGAATATTTAAAATAATCGGAGAAAAAGCAAAAGCTGCAAACCTCTTTACTGAGTTTAGAATACCCCCAAGCATTGCCGCTATCGAAATAAAAACCAAATATGGCATAGTGATACGGCACAGAGCAATTGTTAAATTAAATTTCTCTGGATCTTCATGAAAACCAGGAGCAATAATAAACATTAAGGAAGGCATCATAAGTTGCATTAGTACTACTACCATTACTAAAGTAATTAGTAAAATAGTAAATATAACGCCGGTGAAATGGCGTGCTGCCTCACGAGATTCTATGATTTTTGTATTAAAAATAGGTACAAAAACGACTGATAAAGCCCCTTCGCCAAAAATACGCCTAAATAGGTTGGGTAATTTAAAAGCAACATTAACACTATCAGCAACACTACCAGCTCCAAATAATGAAGCGACAAATAATTCTCTAGCAAGACCAGATATACGAGAAATTAAGGTAAATAAAGCTATTATAATTCCAGAACGAAATAATGTATATCCCTCGCCTTTCATTTGTTATTCCAATTACACCATTTTAGTATATGCCACTAAAAGCTAACTTTTTGCCCTTGATATACCTTCATCAATTAACTCTTTGGCTTTTTGAGCATTTTCCCAGCCAATTACCTTTACCCATTTACCTTTTTCTAGATTTTTATAATGTTCAAAGAAATGTACTATTCGTTGTCTTAACATTGGGCAAAGATCATCTAAATCTTTTATTGAATCAAAAGTAATATCTAGCTTAGAGCTAGGCACAGCAATAATTTTTTCATCCAATCCAGATTCATCTTCCATCATTAAAACCCCAATGGGACGTGATCTAATTACGCAACCAGGTACAACAGGATAATGTGCTATGACCAATACATCTACTGGGTCACCATCTTCTGACAGAGTATGTGGGATAAATCCATAATTACCAGGGTAAAACATGGCAGTTTGCATGAATCTATCAACAAATAGTGTCCCTGATTTTTTATCCATCTCATATTTTACCGGATTACTTTGCATCGGAATCTCGATAATTACATTTATCTCTTCAGGATTATTAGCTAGGGTAGTAATTTTTTCAATTAACATTATTTTATCCAATTAATAAATAATTCATTTTGAATTTTTGTAAGCAAACACCTACACAATGTGTAATATATGGTTTTAAAAGTTTTTCATCACTTACTATACCATCTTTATTAGACGCCACTAATAGTCCAGAAGCAAATTTTTCAAACATTTTTTCTTCAATCTGCTGGATAGAATTTGTACCATCTAATAGTTCAATAATATATTTTTCATGCAATTGCAATGGAACCAAAGCATTAATTCGATTTGTCACAACCAAATTAGTTTGTCCTAACTTTTGAGCCTGATATCTTACTAACTCACTTACTTTTGGTTTTGATGAGATATCATATATTGAGCTAGGTTTTGTTGCGAATATTTGCACATACCCTTGTAACACCAGTTTTATAATTACAGAATCTAATTCTTCCTTAAAATCTTTAAGTTGGAATTTCTCTAACTTTTTCATAGCCAGTTTAGAGACTTGATCTAAAGTCAAAGGATTACCAGTATTATCGGCATAAACATAGAAGACAGCTTTCATTATAGAAGAAGACGTTGAAATACCAGGGGATTCTGAATTATTATAATAAAATTCCAAATTTTCTACTGCATTGTTTAAATCCACCTCACTTTCAAGCCTAACTGGTCTGATATTAAAAGTAGTATAGAAGTCAGATAATTTACTTGGTTCAATTGTCCTATTGATCATGACATTATTGTGACATAACAAAGTAGTTCTAAATTTACGATTAGTAATAAAGTCCATATATTGTTCAGTTCTTACAATATCATTTATCGATTGTAATTTTTCTGCCGTCTTTTCCGGCAAATTACCGACAAACATGGCAGAAAGTGAGGAATCTCCAAGATAATTCAGATTATGTTTTCTAGCGTTACTTACAAATTCCTGGAAGTAAAAAGCTGTATTCTCTTCTCCGAGATATTCGTGTAACAAATATGAATTGCCTAACTTCTTAAGAAAGTTAGTTTCGTGCTGTAAGAACTTAGAATAAGGACTCTCTGATTTTTCTAGAGAATCACTAACAAAATCTAATAATAATTTAGCTTGTTGTAGTTTATCATGGTTATCAGTAAAGATAGCACTATGAAACATCATCATATCTCTAATAGTTTTCTGCATATTCCAACCTGGCAGAGTATTATAGCTGATAAATGCAATACCATTAGGACTTAATAATTTACTAGATATTTCAAAAATCTTGTTACGAACCACATCCGGCACCCAAGAAATTACCCCATGACAAATTATATAATCAAATTTACCAAATGATTCATCAATATCCAATATCGATAAACATTTTAGCTCAATATTCTTTAGACCTAGACTCTTTACTACTTCCAATCCGTTATTAATTTGTACTTTTGACAAGTCAATCCCTAAAGAATAAGATTCTGGATAACTTTCGGCAAAATCAATCATATTACCGCCTTCACCGCAACCAATATCAAGTATCCTAGCATTTTCTACCATAGGAGGTTGCATGCCAAATACTAAACCTATAGTTCTTAAATGCTCTGGTCTTGTATAAGCAAAAGGAAAACTTTCATAAGGAAAATCATCATAGTTAATATCATTTGTTTGATTCTCTGACAAACCATCATTAGGATTGTTTTTTTGACCCATAATTTGTTCCAAATTAATTAATATTAAAGTAATGATTTTTAGTTGATTTAGTGTTTTTAAGCAAGATATTTTTATATTATTTTAAGATAAATATCTATGGTTTTAATGTCATCCCTGTTTCGGTGCAGGATCATGAATAACATTTAAATTTCTTTTGATGTTATTTATACTTGATCTTTTTATAGTATATCCTATATTTATGATTTGTTTTCGTACAAGTGAGCCTTTTTACCTCAATTTGGAATAAAAATAATTATTTTTCCATTTGCAGTGTTTTAAAAGCGGGTGTAGCTCAGGGGTAGAGCGCTACCTTGCCAAGGTCGAAGTCGAGGGTTCGAATCCCTTCACCCGCTCCAGTACAAAACTATCTTATAGTTAATACATATTAGACCTCTTGCAAAACTCGCTTATGCTGAGGAATTTGGAGGAGACGCGGAACGCAGAACCGCAGCGTACTAAAATGTACGTGAGGATTCGAGTACCGCATCGACGTACAAATTACCAGCAGAAGTAGAGCTTTGCAAGAGGTCTATCTCTCTACGGAGACGACACTAATAATATGTCTGGAATAGAGTTAAATAAAATTGCTGCTTCTATTTTATTAGCAAGTTTAATTGCAATGATGGTAGGGTTTATAACAGATATTCTGTATAAGCCAGTTTTATATCCTGAATCTCGAGGCTACAAAGTAGAAGTAACAGAAGATTCTCCTAATGGATCTGATGCGAACGCAATTGCGGAAGCAGCAGTGAATATAGAGGAGTTGATGAAAACTGCTAATGCTGAGGCGGGAAGGGAAATAGCAAAAAAATGCTTAATGTGCCATTCGCTTGACAAGAGTAAAGCCAATAAGGTTGGACCACATCTATGGAATATCGTTGGGACGGAAAAAGCTAAAGCAGAGAATTATAAATATTCAACTGCTCTATCTAGCAAAGGGGGAATATGGGATGAAGAAAGTTTATTCCATTTTTTGCATAAACCTAGCCAATATATACCTGGTACAAAGATGTCTTTTGCTGGTTTAAATAAGCCTCAAGATATAGCTAATGTTATAATGTTTTTAAAGACATTTGTTCACGACTAAATGATAATTGTTTGAACCAACTAAAATTATTTCAAAGTAAACTTAGGGTGTGTCATCAATTATAGCTAATCCGATTAGCTTTACCGTCATTGCTAGGAGGCGTAGCTGACGAAGCAATCCAAGAAAATAATTAGAAATGGACTGCTTCAACCATTACATGATCTCACAATGACGTTTTGATTAAAATACGTGGTCTTGCTAATAGACGTATACACCTATAACTTATAATTGTGAGTAGGCTTAAGCCAAGAAGCAATCCATTATAGAACCTAGAATAAAACCTAATTAATAGGAATAGTTTTTACATCTTCTACTTTAATAGGAGTTCTTGGTAAAATAACAGTTAATACTCCATTCTTTAGATTTGATGAAATATTATTTCGGTCTATGTCTTGGTAAGAATAATTTCTGATGAAACACATTACGAGCTTGCTGACCAGAATATTTATTATCATCCTTAACCTGATCATTCTGAATTTTTTGAGCAGTAATAACTAAATAATCTCCTTGCAATTCAATTTTTATCTGCTCTTTATCAAAACCTGGTATCTCAATATTCAAAGTATATTGCTTGTCATTAATATCTAAATAACTATTTAAGCTACTAGTCATAGCAATAGGTGAGTCAAAAATAAAGCCATTATGGCGTATAGTAAATCTATTCCAGAATTTATCCATTTCTTGCGATAATTGTACAAATGGATTGCCATAAATTTCTGAATAATTATCAGCTTTGTTTTGTTGCTCTGGTACTGTAGCAGTAGATGTATCTTGTGATTTCGGCAAAGCTGCATAAGCATTAATATCATACCACAACCCGCTTACCCCACTTGTCACAGATATACCCATTAACAAAGCACCAAGGGTTATCTTTTTCTTAAGCTTATTTACTGATGATAGATTATTAGTATTATTTAATTGAGCATTATCACTCTTAAGTTGATAATTACTTACATAATTGCTTATCATATCTACTCCGTATATTCAGTTGTATAATAATATATATAATATCGTGAATACTAAATTCAATAAGAATCAGCATTTAATTATAGCAATATTTTACAAATAATTATTAAATATTCAATGCTCCACGATATATTTCTATTAGGCTATCTTCTTCAGCAAGATCATCTTTGTCTTTTTTCTTAAGTTTCAGAACATGCTTAATTATCTTAATATCATAGCCTTTATGTTTAGCTTCTTCATAAGCATCCTTTATTAGATCAGTCAGTTCGGTTTTCTCTTCCTCTAATTTTTCAAGTTTACTGATAGTGTCAATTAAATCTTGTGAATCGATTATCTCTGTCATAATTATAAATATTATAAGTTTAGTAAAATGCCAATTACCAAATTATTTGTTAAAAAATAAATAATTAAAGTAACAAACTATTCTCTTCAAAAACCCTACTTTGTCAATTGATTCTTTAGCAAGAAGAGCTATTTCTTGAACATCATTGTCAACAGTTACAGTTATTTTACCAACAATATCCCCAGCCTTTAAAGGAGCTGAAACAGTTGGCGGTATCGATATTTTTATATCAATTTTTTCTTGGTTAGAACGTGGCACAACCATTGATAACTTTTCTGCTGCTACAAGTTGCACTTTATCCTTTACACCAAGCCATACATCAGTTTCTTCTATTATATCACCTTTAGCATAAAACTTTTTGTGAATAAAGTTTTGCTTAATCCAATCTAATAGCATAAGAGATTCATCAGCTCGCTTTTTCATAGAACTAAGACCGTTAACAACCATAATATAGCGACGCCCATCATCTATACATGATGTGACCATGCCATAACCCGCATTATCAGTAAAACCGGTTTTAATACCATCACATCCAATATCTTTGTATAATAAAAGATTACGATTTCCTTGAGTAATAGGTCGACCTTTTTGATCTTTACCGAAAGTAAAATATTTTTTACTATAAATATGATAAAATTCCGGGTGGTTTTTAATAAGAGCCATACTAAGTATGGCAAGATCATAGGCGGTGCTATAGTGATTTTCTGCTGGCCAACCACTAGCATTAACAAAATGAGTATCCTTCATACCTATTTTCTGTGCTTGTAAATTCATAGCCTCAACAAAATTTTCTTCCGTTCCGTACAATCCTTCAGCAGCTACAATACAAGCATCATTTCCTGATTGAACAATAATACCATTTAGAATATCTTCAAGACGTACCATTTCACCTAGAGGCATGAAAGACTTTGACCCTCCCATACGCCAAGCTTTCTCACTTACAATAAAATGCGAATCAAACGACACCTCGCCCTTTTGAATTTTCTCCTCAATAAGATAAGATGTCATTATTTTGGTCATTGATGAGGGAAACATATGCTCATCAGCATTCTTTGCCAACAACACTTTACCTGTAACATAATCTATGACTATTGCTTGCTTTGCTTCAAGGGTTATTGCATTACTATCAGGATGGCGAGTAATATTATTATTTTCCTCTGTGCTAGATGTCACTGCTTTAATAGGAGACTCTGCCTTAACAGTAATAGGTGATATTAGGAAATAATGTATTAAAATCAAATATAGTGTAAATATCGAAATTTTATAAATCTTGTTCATGTAATGCAATGCCATAATTATCAATTTTGTTTAAATATAGCAGATTTTTATGCTCCACTAATAGCTGTTTTCATTATTTTTGCAATAGACCTCTTGCATAACCTAATCTAATTGGTAATTTTGTTGTCAAAACTCGTCTCCGTTCCTCACGTACATCTTAGTACGCTGCGGTACTCGACTTCGTTTTTCCTAAAAATTCCTCAATTATCTTTAGGTTATGCAAG
>CAJYCY020000015.1:0-11749 GCA_913698135.1 Labidopullus appendiculatus
AGTAATAGGCGAGCGACGAGTGACGACGTCACCAACTTCTCATCAATTGACTATACTGAAAAGATGGCAAAAAATCTCTTATCTCTTGCCTAAATTGAGTGAAATAACAATAGGCTATGACCATATAAGAAATCTATTACAGTATATTTTGACCTTTATTGAGCAAAATGATAAAATAGAGTTAGAAAAAATATTAAAAAATAGTTTAAATAAAGAAAAAGGAGAAGAACTTATGCCTAGTATAGCTCAAGTATGGAAAGAAGAAGGGATTCAAATCGGAGAAGCTAGAGGTAGAGCCGAGGGTGAAGCTAAATTAATAAAAATGATGATAAACAATGGTAACTCTATTGAAGAAGTAGCAAGAATGACTAGATTATCTATTACAAAAATCAATGAATTATTGAAAATGCAGTAGATAATGGATTATTAAACTAAAAATTATGTCATTATTTCTTTCACAAAAAAACAAGACTATAGGGATAGTTGGTCTGGGTAAGACTGGTATGGCTGCTTATCAATCGCTAAATAAAGTAGCTAGGATAATTTGTTACGATCAACTAAGTAGTAGTAGAGATGCTTTCAGTAAAATCTATGGAAACGATAATTTGGTTAGCTTGTCTGATCAGCGGTGGCAGGATATTGATAAGATATTGTTGAGTCCAGGTGTTCCCTTATCGCATGGCATTGTTACCATGGCGAATGCCCGTAATATATCAATAACCTCAGATATAGACTTATTATTTGAGGAAGTTAAGTTTAGAGGGGGGAAGAAAGCTAATTTTATCGGTATAACTGGTACTAATGGTAAGAGTACTACCACTGCTCTAACTGGTCATATTTTACAATTTTGTGGTTTTGATTATCCAGTTGGCGGAAATATTGGTTTTCCTGCCTTGAGTATGGGATTAGATTGTCAAGGGTATGTATTAGAGCTATCTTCTTTTCAGTTAGACTTATTAAGCAGTTTTAAAGCTAAAATTGCTGTGCTACTTAATATTACCGAGGACCATTTAGATCGGCATAATAATATGCAAGGCTATATTGTCGCTAAAAAGAAAATCTTTGATCGAATGGATAAAGATTCATTTGCCATAATTAGTGTTGATAATGAAATTACCAACAATATTTTCTTAGAGTTACAAAAGGAGAATACCACAAATTTAATACCAATCTCTGTTGGTAAAACCCTGGATAAAGGAGTATCAATTTGTAATAATGTTGTTTATGACAATATTTTTGAACCGATTACTATTAATTTGCCAAATAATAGCTATTTACAAGGCATCCATAATCAGGAAAATATTGTTGCCAGTTATGTGGCTTGTCGGATTATAGGGCTAAGACCAGATCAAATAATTGCGGCTATCAAGTTGTTTAAGGGGTTGCCGCACAGGATGCAATATGTTGGCACAATAGACTCAGATCATTCGAGTATAATAAATTTTTATAATGATAGTAAGGCTACCAATAGCATTGCTGCTTCTAAATCCCTTGCCGCACTTGATAATATATATTGGCTAGCTGGAGGAGTGGCAAAAGAAGGAGGAATAACAAATTTAGCTCCATGGTTTGATAAAATTCATAAGGCTTATCTTTTTGGTCAAGATAAAGAACTTTTTGCATCGTCACTTAAGGGTAGAGTAGATTTTCAAATTTGTCAAGATTTGCAGGAGGCTTTTAATGCTGCAGTTAGAGATGCAATGCAAGATATAGGGAGCATAAAAAATATTTTGTTAGCTCCAGCTTGTGCCTCTTATGATCAATTTAAAAATTTTGAAGAACGCGGAAATCTATTTATAGAATTATATAATATTATTGCTAACCATGATTAAAGATAATCATAATAATGAGTTATCTAACAATTACCTAAAATGGTGGTGGCGTAGTATCGACCAGCAAATGATTATTGCTTTAGTAATCCTGTTTGTTTTTAGTATGATGTTGGTTACTACAGCTGGACCAGTAATAGCAAATAGAATAGGACTCAATGAGCATTATTTTGCCTCTAGACAATTATTTTATCTTGCTAGTGCATCGCTATTGATCATTCTTTTTTCCTTTTTTTCCAAAAAATGGTTAAAGAGATTGTCAATTTTAGGATTTATTGTCAGTATATTGTTATTAATTTTAGTTAAATTCTATGGTTATGAAGTTAAGGGGGCTATTCGCTGGATTAATATTTTAGGTCTTTCGATGCAGCCTTCAGAATTTATAAAACCATTTTTTGCGGTAGTTGCAGGTTGGATATTATCATTGAAATTTGAGGGGGAATTTCCAAGTTTTTCTATCTGTATAGTTCTGTATGGTATCATTGCCTTATTATTAATTATCCAGCCAGATTTTGGTATGTTAGTGATGGTTACTGCAGTTTTTGGTATTCAGCTTTTTGTTGCTGGTATGCCAATATTTTGGATTATGCTTGCTGCTTTTATGTTGTTATTTGGTGTTACAGCAGCTTATTTTTGGCTGCCTCATGTAGCGAAAAGGATTAATAGTTTTTTTGATCCAGAGAGTATTAGTAATTATCAAGTTAGTAAATCAATCAGAGCATTTGAGCATGGTGGTTTATATGGTTGTGGTCCTGGTGAAGGAGCGGTAAAACAAGTATTGCCGGATTCTCATGCTGATTTTATCTTTGCTGTTGCTGGTGAGGAATTTGGGGCGATTATCTGCTTGATAATTATAGGAATATTTGCTTTTATAGTGATTCGTAGTTTACTGAAACTCATTAACGAAGAAGATAAATTTGCTCAATTGGCAGCAAGTGGTATTGTTGCACAGATAGGTTTACAAGCCTTAATTAATATAGGTGTTACCTTGAATTTATTACCAACCAAAGGGATGACATTACCATTTATTAGCTATGGTGGTTCTTCAACTTTTGCCATAGCTATTGCTACAGGGATGCTGCTTGGTTTCACCAAACATAAAACTTCTCTTACTAACTATAAAATTCAAGATATTGACATATGAAGAGTATAATTGTTGTCGGGGGTGGTACGGCAGGTCATCTATTTCCCGCTATTGCTTTGGCTGAAGAATTGGTGAAACGCGGGTATAAATTACATCTTATTACTGATGTTAGATGCCAAAAATATTTAACTGAAGATTTACCGCTCATTCCACATATAATAAATTTTAGATTGCCACCGAAAGGGTTGTTTAATAAGTTTAAATTATTGATTTATTTATTATTTATGACTTTTAAGGTGTTATTGCTATTAGTGCAGGTCAAACCTTATGTTATAATTGGGTTTGGTGGCTATCCAACAGCCCCTCCTTTGATAGCAGCTGTATTGTTACGTATTCCTATCGTAATTTATGAACAAAACTGCTTTATTGGTAAGGTCAATAGATTATTCTTAAAATGGGCCAGAAAAGTTGCTCTTACCTATGAGGAAACTAAAAATTATAATATTGTTGACTATAATAAGAAATTAGTTATAGGAAATATAGTACGGGATAATGTTAAAAAGCTGAAAGTTAAGGATAATTTTAGTAATGATACTTTTCGAATATTAATTTTTGGTGGAAGTCAGGGAGCAAAGGTTTTTTCTAGTTTAATACCGGAAGCGATTAAAATATTAGTGCAATCAAATCCTGATATTAAACTACATATTACCCAACAAGCTCCTCCAGAAGATTTAGACAATATTGCTAAAATTTATAGTGAGCTAAACATCCCACATAAAGTAGCCGATTTTTTTTATGATATGGATCAGCAATATGCCAATCAAGAACTAGTAATATCAAGGGCTGGGGCATCAACTATTTCTGAGCTTAGCTATATTGGCTTGCCGGCAATTTTTATTCCGCTACCTACGGCAGCTGAAAATCATCAATTCTATAATGCCAAGGCACTGGAAGATAGTGGGGCAGGGTGGTGTTTTGAACAAAATAACATCACCGCAGAAAAATTAGCCGATAAACTCTTAGTGCTAGTAAAAAATCGTGATATATTAGAGTGTACGTCTCGTGAATTATTAAAGCGGAAAAATGACGGTAGTATGGTTTTAGCTGATACAGTAGAAGAAATAGTAAACTGATTTCTTTGGGTTGACAGTCAATTTAAGGAAAAACGCAAGCTAATCGTCTTATTAGCGAGGGGAGAAGACGTTTAGTGGAATTTATTGTATTTCTATAGGAATTTCTACGATTCCTAGGGGGGTGATGGTGTGATTATCATCAATATCAACATGCTCACTAAAGTTTACATCGGAGGAGTTTAAGTACGAAAAATCTTCATTTAATATTTTTGGAGGGAGAGAACTTAAGTAATAGGGATTTTTTAAACCAAGATAATCCTGTAATATTGTAAGAATAATATCAGGTAATTCTAAAAAATGCTCTTGTATAAATGCATCTATTTTTTGGCAATCTAAATTCCCATTATTTTGTTTAGCAAATAAAGCTATTAATTCTTGATTCATCTTATAAAATATTAGATACCTTATATCATGAGGCTCAAGTGCCATTTTAGTTATTTTATTAATTTCAAAAATGGAAAGAGTGTCTGGTAATTCGCCAGTTAGGTATTCATAAATATTGATAACTAAATTTAGATTCGCTATGACTAATTCTTCTGAAGTTGTGTTTTCTAAATGATAGGTAATATTGTTTTTAGTAAAGCTGATTTTAGTGCCCATAGGGAGTAGAAGTGAGGTAATAGAATCTTTATTTAATATAGAAACATACTGATCACAAAGAGAATCTAAGGTGCTTTGATTTTGAAAGGTACAATAATCTTTTTCTAAAGGTAACTTAACTGCACCTGTGGGATTTAATGCAACTGCTATATCAATTGGATATTTTACAGTTAGCGTTATATTTTCGGGTACTTTGAAGTAATAACGTTCAGGTCTACTAATATGTGGCATTTTATTACAAAAAAAGGTTCTGTTCTCGGTAATAACTAAGTGATCTTTAGTAGATTCTGGCATATATAAAGTTCTTTATTTACTTATGAATAGGCTTTATATAATATTTATTAAAAAGTACAAGATAAATTTGGGTCAATCATCTTGTTTTTTCCCTACAACTACTTCCTGGTTAATTGATTCTTGCAACTTTGGTGATTTTGTGTCATTAATTATGTTATAGTCAATTGATGAGAAGTTGGTGACGTCGTCGCTCAATGCTCGCCTATTATTTATAGGCGTCGCTCCATCGTTCCTAGTCCCAAATTCTCCTGAATTGACTATATTATCAAATTATCGGACTAATTTATGTTAAAAAAAGTTATTATTACATTTTTGGGATTATCCCTACTTTCAGGTTGTACTGATGGGTTTAGAGGATATTTCAAAAAATCTGCTAATAATAAAATTATAGATAATAAAGGTTTTGCCGGTGGCAAACGTCCACCGCTTTATAATAAGAAATATATAGCGATGGCAAAAAGAAATGTTATGGAAGAAAATTTTGATGATGATGAGGGGGATTTGTTTAGTGAATATGATACTGAAACAATCAATCCAACTTTAAGAAATCGTCAAATGTATATTAAGATGGTAAAACAAGATGCGGAACGTAATGAAAAACGCAAGCAAAATCAAGAAAAAGAATATCCTTCATTGAATGCGGCAAATGATAAGCTGAAGAAACAAAATAATGATAAGAATGATCAAGCAAATAATAATTTGCACAAAGAGCTAGAGCAAATTAAAGCTATTTTGCGTGAAACTAAGAAAGATTTAGAAAAATATAGATGTCCTGCTCGACAAACTACTAACCAACAAACTGTTGATAAAGTTTTACCAAATAAAGCTAAAACAGGTAGTAGTAAAAAAATCAAGGAAGTCGAAGCCAAAAAGAATAATAAAACTAACAAGCCACTTGGCAAGTCAGAGATGCAAAAGAAATTTCTCAGTGAAGATGATGATATAAAGACAACTGGTACTAATTAATTTGTTTTTATGCATAAGCCTCGTGGCAATTTAAAAATTGCAGAAAAAATAGATTGCTTCGTGCTATGCCTCCTCGCAATCTGATGTATCCCCACGAAATTGTTGCAAAATAGCAAGAATTGATAGAATATCATCATTATTTAATGATGATGGAAATAGTAGGTTATGGATGTAAAAACAGTATTAAATGAAGTAATAATAGATGGGGAGTTTTAATGTTACCATCTGCCATTGTTATTATAACATATTGGGTTATAGGTGTGGTAGGCTATAGCCAAGGTATGCAAAGAATTTTCCAACCTAACACAGTAAAAGATAAAAAGATTTATTCGTATTTTACCCTTGGGAAATTTATTATTGAATTTAATTATTTGCATGCCATAAAACATTGGTAGAACCCCTGGCATCTATTATAAAGACTGAGCTTTGTCGTGCTTAATTTCGTGGGAATATATCAGCTCGCAATGACAGAGTAATGTTAGTCGTGCTAGTTATATGTTAATCATTTAAATTTATAAGGAATAAACATGCAAATCTTATATTTTTTAAAGGCTACACCATTTTATGTATATTTATTATTTGGTTACTTAATTTTTATAGGAGTTAAAGCAACTAAGCAAAGAGTTATATCACCACCAAAATTATTTATTTCTCCTGTTGTTTTCTTGTTATTTTCTATAAAAGGATATTCTAGTATGAAAGATTTAATGTTATTTTTTATAGTACTAATTATATCTATTATTGTTAATTGGCAATTTTTTGACAAACCACTTATGCAAATTAATAATAATAAAATAATTATTCCAGGCTCGTGGCAACCATTTATACTGATAATCATCATCTTTTCAATCAAATATTTTTTTGGGTATATGCACGCTGTAAATCCAGAGCTAGCCACAAAATACAAAATAATAGAATTAATAATCTCAAGTTGGACATTAGGAATCATGTTTTTTAAAGCAATATATTATTATAGCTGTAAAACAAAATAAATATGGCAGAAAATTGATCAGAACCTATGAGCCTGTCGAAGGTAACTAATTAATTAAAACTTTTTCAAGTGTTATACAAATTTTACTAGACTTATAAAGCTAATAATTATATAAAACTTATCAATCGTTATAAAAGGGCCTGTAGTTCAGTTGGTTAGAACCCACCGCTCATAACGGTGTTGTCGCAGGTTCAAGTCCTGCCGGGCCCACCAAAATTAACAGGTGAACATTTTATTTTAAAATGATTAATTTCAGAATACTTTCAATTTACCTATTTAGACTATATTGTAGCTATTTTATCGGTATATTGCTTCTGCTTATTGGGGTTTTAATTCTTTCAAATATCTTTGATCTTTTACAGAAATTTAAAGATATTTATATTCCTACACATTCTTTTTGGAAACTAGTACTATATAAAATACCTTACTTGGCTAATGAAGTAGCTTCTCTGCTTAGCTTTATTGCAATGTTATTTTTTCTAAGAAGACTAACTAAACATAACGAATTAATAACTATTTTATGCAATGGTATACATATTTGGCGGGTTATTGCTATTCCATTTTTTGCAGCGATTATTCTTGGTATAATATTAATAACTATATGTAATCCTATTGGTACACTCGGCTTACATAAATATGAATCTTTACAAGCAAAATTGCTTAAAAAGCCAGCTACTAATCTTAGCATATCAAAATCGGGTTTACTATTTCTTGAAAATTACCAAGGCAATAAAAGAATTATTCAGGCTGGGTCTATTGATATAGTGAATAATAAGTTAAATAAGGTTATTATATTATTCTTGGATAATGAAAACAGCTTCGTAAAAAGAATTGATGCTCAATATGCTATTTTAATCGATAATAATTTTGAATTAACTTCTGTAAAACTTTCGGATGCTAATAACTTCAAGCAATATGAGAATTTTGCCATTCCAACAAATTTGTCAATAAATAACTTACTAAATAGTTTTATAACCCCTGAAATGATTGCTATTTGGGATTTACCAGATATAATTCAGCAATTAGTAAAATTTGGCTTACCCATAACTAATTATCAGATTTATTTCTATAAACAGTTATTTAAACCTATAATTATGGCTACTACAGTAATTTTAGCAGCATGCTTTTTTAGCCTCAGGCAACGTGATAATTCTCAGGAAAAAATTTTAGTAATTGGTTTATTTTTAGGTTTTATTATTTATTCTTTATTAGAGGTGTTGTTTAAAATACTTGCATATAATGCAACTCCTCCTTTCTTAGCTATTTTATTACCAAATATATTTATATTATTTTTCAGTAATTTTGTTATTATGCATTCTAAGAAAATTTGATATATTCAAATGTATTTAATCTTGAGAATTGATATAAGATGGTTAGAACTTAAGACTTTGGAGAAATAAAAATGCTAACAAAATTTTTCAGTAGATTTGCAAGTGATATGGCAATAGATATTGGTACTGCTAATACTTTAGTGTATGTCAAAGGCAAAGGAATCGTATTAAACGAACCATCTGTAGTTGCATTGATTAAAGTGGATGGAGCATTTAAACCATATGCATTTGGTCATGAAGCAAAAAATATGTTAGGACGCACCCCAACCGATATTGAAGCTAAGAGACCACTAAAAGATGGGGTTATAGCTGATTTTAAGGGGGCTGAGGAGATGATAAAGCATTTTATCAGAACAGTACATAGTCGCCGCTCATTTACTGGTCCAATGATTATAATTTGTGTACCTTCAGGTTCTACACCCGTTGAACGTAGAGCCATCCAAGAAGCAGCAGAGAGTGCAGGTGGTAGAGATGTGTATCTTATAGAGGAACCTATGGCAGCAGCAATCGGTGCTGGTTTACCAGTAACAGAAGCAACTGGTTCAATGATTGTTGATGTAGGCGGTGGAACAACCGAAGTAGCCGTCCTATCATTAGGCGGTATTGTATATGCTAGATCAGTGCGGGTTGGTGGTGATAAAATGGATGAGTCTATTATTTCTTACATTAGAAGGCATTATAATTTGCTAATCGGTGAAGCTACAGCAGAAAAAATTAAAAAGCAGATTGGTGCTGCTTATGTAGATGATAGTTTAGAACCAAGAGTAATGGAAATTAAAGGGCGGGATTTAATTCATGGCATCCCTAAAGAAATGCTACTAAACGAGAAACAAATTGCTGATAGTTTAATTGAACCAGTCAGCCAGATTGTTGAAGCAGTAAAAGTGGCGTTGGAATGTACCCCCCCTGAACTTTCATCTGATATTGTAGATAAGGGAATTGTTATGACTGGTGGTGGGGCATTACTTCGAAACCTAGATCATGTTCTAAAAGAAGCAACTAAATTACCGGTAATTGTTGCTGAACAGGCTTTATCATGCGTAGCTCTTGGCACAGGAAAAGTATTAGAAGATTTTCAAAAATTAAAGCATGTGTTATTTAAACAAGATTAACAAATGGCATTACTAGCAAATAGAATAAAGAATCCTAGTAGAATAGCAGGGTTAGCTAAATTTATACTTGTTACTGCGAAACGCGGTTTGATTTTATTTTTTACCATAGCTTCGCTTTACTTATTTATTGCTACTCCAAAAAGACTCTCTTCTATGTCTCTTGAAATCGTTGGACATGTTATGTTTAGTGGCTTGCTAATTCATGAAAATGTATTTAAACAAATTAACCTAATAACTCAAAATTTTATTTATTTACGGGACTTAGCAAGAGAAAATATCGAACTACAATTAGAAGTGGCAAGACTAAGAAGCTTGCAGAGTGATATATATTTAATCCAATCTGAAAATAAAGAACTAAAAAAACTGCTATCCGTTATAGAAGAAGAACAATATAATTATGTTAGTGCTAAATTACTAAGTGTTTCATTAAATCCCTTCAGTAAAACTGCTTTGGTATCAGCTGGAGCAAGACATGGTGTAGCAGTTGATCAAATAGTTACCAATGGTAAAGAATTAGTTGGTCGGATAATACAAGTAAGTGACAATTATTCTAAAATAATTTTAGTTAATGACTTGAATTCTAGAATTCCGATCACTACAACCTCTTCAAAAGAGAAAGGTATCATGAGTGGCTATGGTAACGGTAGTAAAATACTCTATTTACCAAAAAACCACTTAGTACAAAAAGGTGAAAAAGTTATAACCTCTGGTTATGGAAATATTTATCCTTATGGCATAACAGTTGGTTACGTAAACAAAGCAAATTCAGAAAATGTTCTTGTAAAACCTACAGTTGACTTATCTCAAACTAAGTTTGTCAGCATATTACTTCCACAATGAATCTTTTATACTATATTCTATGTTTGGACAAAATCCCAAAAGGGCAGCAATATTCAATGAGGGGACTAGCCTAGAGATTAAAAGTATCTTTAAGACTATTCAGGGAGAAGGACCTTTTGTCGGTATGCCTGCTGTCTTTATTAGGCTTGGTGGATGCAATCTAGCTTGTAATTTTTGCGATACCGACTTTGAAGATTTTAATATATTGACTATTAATAATATTATCGAAGAAGTTCAAAGATTTACGATTAATATCAAATTAGTGGTTATAACTGGAGGTGAGCCTTTTCGTCAACCTATAGAATTATTGTGTCATAAATTAATAGATTTGGATTATATAGTGCAAATAGAAACTAATGGCACGTTATATCGTGAGATTCCAGATAAAGTACATATAGTTTGCTCCCCCAAAGTTACAAAAAATGGGGCTACAAAAAATGGTTATTCCCTATTGCGAAATGATTTACTATCTCGCATTAACGCAATAAAATTCTTAGTAGCTAAGAATATACCAGAATATTCTAACATACCTGAAGTCGGGCAAAGTAAATATAATATACCAGTATTTATCCAGCCTATGGATCAAAACAACCCATTGCTAAACAAAGAGAATGAACGGTTAGCTATTGATTTGACCATTAAGTATGGTTATCGCCTTTCCTTACAAACTCATAAGATTTTGGGTATTGAGTGATTATATATTAATATAGCTGATCGCGAGGGTGATTTTTATGAATTATTGCAGGAATACGATAAGGAAAAAAGCAAAGCACATATCATTGTTCGTGCTAAAAGTAATAGAGTTTTAGATTGCGGCGATTAGGAATCAGAAAAAAAACTATGGGAAAAATTAATGGCTCAAGCAGTTGTGGGGCAAATTAAATTATATTGTTATTTAATAGATAAAATTTATGAATATTTTTGTTACCAATAACTGTCCTATAATATCTGCCCAAGCCTTGGATAACAAACGGGTAGTTAAAATGGTTTTAGAGACAGCCCAATTGTTAAGTACCGCCATATTCATTAATAGTGGTGTTACTTATCAGCATATCTACAAACCAACTCACATGAAGCACCCATGTACTATCTGGGCGGCATTGAATATTGGCAATTGGGACTGGTTATTTCAGCATTTTTTAGCATTATGCGAAGAATATAGTTTTCGTTATAACAAAAAACATGCGACTACAAGGTTATTACCATATTTGTTAGAACATAGGGCTGATATTCAAGATGGCATAATAACTCCATTTGCTAATTGTACTAAATCAGAAAGTATGCAGGTGGATTTTAAGCATATTAGCGATCCTTGCGAAGCTTATAGAAAATATCTCAATGCAAAATGGCACCATGATAAATTACCACCGAAATGGATTAACAGAGAACCACCTTTATGGTATAACCCCCTATTTCTCATCAATTGACTATATATTAGACCTCTTGCATAACCTAAAGATAATTGAGGAATTTTTAGGAAAAACGAAGTCGAGTACCGCAGCGTACTAAGATGTACGTGAGGAACGGAGACGAGTTTTGACAACAAAATTACCAATTAGATTAGGTTAT
>CAJYCY020000017.1:0-13304 GCA_913698135.1 Labidopullus appendiculatus
ACTATTAGTACACATCTTACCATCTATAAATTGGCATTCTTGTAATCTCTTACAAAATTCAGATAAAGTATTGGTATTATTTTCTTGACCATACCATGCACACCAAGCTGATAACTCTGAAGGGCTATTTTTATCTCCTTTAGCAAAATCCCAAGTTTTTACCAAGATAGTTAGTGGTTGACCATTTACATTATATCCACTATCAACCCAAGGAGCAGATTGATTATCTTGTTGTTGCCCACTTAACTCTTCTTTTTTATATCTTGAAGAAATTACAAATTTTATAAAGCCAAAATCATCTGCATCAATGCACCTATCCCCAGTACACCCTGAAAGGCAAAATATAGAAATTAATAAAATAATAAAAATATTCTTCATTTAGAAAAACCTAGACTTAAATAGTAATTATTCCTGTTTAGTAGGTGGTGTGCCACCTGTTCCACCACCGTCTGAATCATGTCTTGAGGCAAATATTTTGCCAGTATATTCTTTTTTGTTTTCAGAGTCCTCTTTGCCACTTGCTCTATAATTTTGATCGATTACCTTGTCTTTAAATATTCTCGCTGGGGCAAGAGCTACATCCTTAATAGGTTTTGCTACAGTTCCCATATCCTGCATAATAGATTTTGTAGGATTATCAGGCTGTTGGAAATTACCCTCCTGTCTTGCAGGGGTTACGTTGGTCAATTGGGCAACCACTATAGTAACATAATCCACAAGCCCATGAGCCATTAGGCAATAAGCATAGAACAACAAACTACTAGTAAATATTACCAAAAATGTACCTGTAGAATTTAATAAAGTGTCTAAATCATTAATCTCTGTAACTGATGGTGCAAAGAAAGGTATCCCAGGTAAAAATGGTAATTTGAAAGAAAAATTAATCGGTATGTCCAGATGGGTTAAATCTAACCCTATGGCTATTGGGATAAGCTCAGCATTCCAACATGCTCTAACCACAATTTTTAAAAGTTGCTCAGACATTACCTGATCTATTAATAGAAAAAATATTAATAATATGCTTGGTTGCATCATATAACTAAATAAAGTAGATAGCCAGTTATCAAAGATACTTTTCGTTTTTTCAAATAGTACCAAGATTATAAAGAATGGTGCTAAAGATATCATCACTGAAAGACCAATATACGCTATAACGTAACCTATGATGACTTCCAAAATAGCTCTAAAGTAAAGCGTAAGAGAATAAATAGTTATGATAGCAACAATAGTAAGACCATTATGGATTTGTAGTAGCTGTATAAATAGTAATAACCAAAATCGACCATTGGTATATTTGTCAAATATTGGATCAATAAAACCAAAAATGTTAGACTTAGAACTGGTAAGCCCTACTACATTTGTCATTATATAGTCAGTACCCTTAATAAAAGCACTAAATAAATAGTCATTGAAAAAGCTCCAACTATTCTCTCCTATTAGGATTACTATTAAAGTTATTTTGATAATCCTCGTTAATAAGTCCTTAGCAGTTATTTGGGTAGCACCCGCTAAAAAGGTTAAGGCATATATCATTACGTAGAGAATTAATGCCGATTTGATGATTCGTTGTAATGTTACGTTTTTAGTTAGTTTAGTATAGAAATTCATAGTAAATTTATGAAACTCATTGGTAATAGGTAGAATTGCTCCTTTATAGACAATATCTGAAAACCAAGTACTCCCAGTGTAATTAGCATAATTTACACTAATTGCTCCCATTACCTCTTTATTAGGGTTCTTGACTCTAACCCATAAATAGCCATCTTTTTCAGCATCAATTGAAAAATCTTGGGTAATTTGTGTACCTACGGTTGATTCGGTTGGCGTTCCACCATCGTTCGTTATAATATATTCAATTTCTATGTTTTTTTGTTGTGCGTCACTAATAACCTTATCACCGTTACCTATTTCCACAACCATAATGTAGCGTCCAAAATGTAAGAAACTAGCACTCAAATCTACATTGGAGCTATTAATATAAGAATTAAGCTCATTAAGATTAGTAAAACTAGTCCAATCACTCATTAGGGGTTTGTCTAAAGCAGTAAACATACCTTGAATTAACCAGCTAGTTGAAAAATTTAAATCCCCGGCAATATCAGATTTATAATATAAGAAATTCTTTTTTAAAAATTTAGAATATACAAAACTTTCTGCTTCTCTCTTTACGATCTGATTACTTACTAATATCCTCATCCCTCTCCCTTGATCATAGAAGCACACGGGGGTATTGTTCTTATCATTGGCAGAATCAGGACAAGCTGTAATACCTAAGTTACTCATATTTTGTATAGAGGCTTGAGTTAATGGCTTACCAACTAATATTAGCTTATCTAATATCTTATACTTGGTATTTGTCCCAGTATCGCTACACTCTATGCCCTTTCTTGAGGGATCAATAGAATCACACAATCTTTCTGCAGTTGAATATAGTATTTTATTATCAAGGTTACTATTGGTATAAAGTGACGGGACTGCCAATATATTATTATCAAGTTCTTTATTTACCAAATCCTTGTCAGTAGCTGCACTAAAAAACTCTCCTGCCGCTGCAAGAGTTATGTTTATTACATCACCTTTTTCCACACGAATTTTTTGTCTATTTTTAGCAAAATAGTCTACATAACTTTGCATTTTGTAAAATGCCAAACTAGTCCAATCTTTAGTTGGATCATTTGTATTAAATTTGGGAAAATTAGTAGCTTCATACTTATTAGTTGAATAATTAAAAGTTTTAATAAATATTTGAGGTTTATCGAACCTTGGATCTATACGATAAATCACCAGATATTTTCTTGGACTGCTTACAGCTCCACTAGTACTCCATTCAAACTTAATTGTTTTATCTTTTTTGACATAATTACCAGTAGAATTCCATATATTTGGTTTTGCAAGGTCTAAAGAAATCCTACCTTCTTGGAAATTATGAAATTTTGGTACTTCTAGGCATGATGAAAATAAAGCACTAAGCCCTCCTAAAGTCGCATTCATCCAATCATATTTACTATCATCGGCTTTGGCAGGATGGAAGGCTAAGAGAACTACTAAGGCAATAAATATTTGCCCCTTAAATAGTAAATCTACCAACAAAATTAAATACCTAAAAATTCTCATCCTATTCACTTATTTTCAATTATTACTTCGGACTCGTATTAGAAGCACTTTCACCACCACCTTCACTATTATTTGAACTTTCAGCCTTATTGTTACCATAACTATCCTTGGTATCAATTTTGGATCTAGCTTTATTACCCTTATCAAGTGCTTTATTCCTATCTTTTAATCTTTTACTAGCATCTTGCTTGATTGCCTCTCTTCCTTGTTTGTCTAAACCAACTTTTTTCAAAGCTCCTTGCTCCATTGCCGATGACATATTTTGTCCCATAGAGGTAGCAGATGGTCCAGCAGTACTAGTCAATTTTGCCACCATTTGCCCAGAAAATTCAACATAACCATACATTCCATAAGAAATGATAATCAAGGCAATATAATGTTGCATATTCAAGCCCATCATTCCAGAACGAGGATCCATCCCCCAAGGTGCAAACCAATTGATACAAAAAATCTCTAAATTAGAGAAAATTGCAGGAAGACCCGGAATAGCAAGGAATGGAATTTTTATTGGTAAAGCACATTTCCAACACACACTATAACCAGTTGTAAAATCCAAGTAAATTGTAAATAACTGAGTAAGTATAATAATTCCTGCCATTAAGATTACCGGTTCTATCATATATCTAAAAGTAAATCGCACCCAATTATCAAATAAATATCTAGTAAAATCAAATAGCATAAATGTAAGAAATAGTGGAGCTATGCCGATTAATAAAGCTGTTGCCATAAATGCCATAATATAAACTGCTACCGCCCGAAGAACGGTAATGATTACTATAATTACACTAATAAATAGTATAACAAAATAAATCAGTCCACTAAGACCCATTGATAATAAAGATAGCACTTGACCAGCAAAAGTTTTACTAAATAATATTTTACTCATTAATGCATCTAGGAACATAAAGGGATTTGACACCTTATCCGTAGATGAAAACATACTATAACCACTCATATTAGAGATTATCCCATCTGAAAAATTAGTGATAAAATCAAATATATATTCATTAAAAAATCTAAAAGTACTCTCATTCATCAATCCACTAACTATGGCAATTTTTGCTATCCTAATTACCAAATCCTGTTGATTGATTTTAACCATGCCTAGTAAAAACATTGCCCCATATAACATAACGTAAAGAATTAACACTGCTTTTATATAGTTAAAAAAGTTACTACAAGTAGTAGTTCCACCACCATAGCAAGTCATGTTCTTAAAAATTGTTACCGAAGCATCCTTGATTTTTCCTTTTAACAACTCAAATAAAGGATTTAGAACATTAAAAGTAAAGCTACCCACCTTTTGTGATGTACGAAATTCTATTTTGTACCTACCATAACTTTCTTTATAATCCTCTTGTGCATTGTAAATTCTCATCCATAAATATCCAGTATCATCCGCCGTAATTTTTACATTACCATCTGCATCTTTCACTTGAACATTAGTAGTGCTATAAATTTTAGCAGTTTTATTAGGATTTTCACCATATGGCATTATTAAATACTGTACTCTACCACGATTCTCTATAACATCATCAAAACTATTACCATTACTTCTTCGACATTTAGTTTGCTTAATATTTAACACATAACCACCAGTATTTTGGCTATAGTCAGAATATTTTGACCAAAAACGATATTGTAAATAGCTTTTTGCTGTATCGGTTATAATATCGTTATAAATAATTTGATATTTACTATTAACCACCTTACTATCATTTCCCGAATCATTCCCCTTGTCTTTATCATTTATTTTAGCAACCATATAGCCTGTTCCTAAAGATTTAGATGGAGCCACATTATTATCGATTCTGTATAATAGACCTGTTGGAGCGGTATACCAAAAATGCCTTTTTTTCTGGTAGTCTCCTTCTATATAAGCTTTATCTTTAATACTATGATCAACATCTGGACATGTAGAAGATGGAATATTTAAATTATGAGAACATTCCGGATGAAAATCCGTAAATAATTTTCCAACATTATTAGACCAAGGAGATGTAAAAAAATCATCATCTCGATAAGGTTCTGGTGCTTCCTTCATATCATTAACCCAAGCCCCGTTTTTAGGGCAGCTATAGGTTGCACAACAACCAGCCGCTACAGTACAAAAATCACCAACTAGTTCTATACAACCTAAAAAACAACCAGAAGGACAGTATCTTGTACTGGGTCCATTATATAAACCATCAACCCATTTACAACCACTAACATACTCCCCATAATATATTGAATATCTACCACATAATGGACTGTATTTTCTCTTTCCTTCTGAGCAATCTGCTGTTTCTATAAAATTTTTAGATTCACCATCTTGCTTAACAAACTTAAAGATATTTTTTACACTAACATTAACCATATCTGGCAATTTTTTTTGATCCGGCAAAATTGATATTTCAACCTCATCATTAACAAATAATTCAGCTATATTTCGCCATTCATCAGTTTTAGCATCAAAAATTAAAGATAACGGTTCCACATTAGTTTCTTCAACCCTAGGAATGGCAATTCTGTTACCATTACTATCCAAATCTGAAAGTTGTTGGATATTATTTGGGGGAATATAAGCCCTGCAGAGACTTATATTCCCTTTTATTGAAAACTGAATCTCCTGGTTATTTGTAACAGCTAGGTTAGTATTTAACCATTCTCCGTAATGTTTAGGATCATACTTAGTATTGAGCGAACCATCTGGGTTTGTTTCAGTAATAACAGTATAGTTTCCTGTTGCGTTAAGCATTACTGTATTAGTAATATAATCGGTATTACCACCCTGTGTGTCATCATATCTCATAAGACAACCATTAGTAATTTTTACTGATCCTATCATCGCCAGCACTACCATAACAACGCTAACCAATAAAGCAATTAGACCTAGTAACATTATAAGTTTTGATAAATTTCCTTTCATATTATAATATCCAAGTTAACCATTACCCAGCACCACCAGGACTCATACCACCACCGCCACCACCTGCACCCATATCGCTACCACCTCCACCCATACCACCACTACTAGAATCTTTTGCTTCTTCCCCTCCTTTCCTTGGTTTTTCTGCAGGATTTTTTTCGGGTACTTTTCCGCTTGATTTTTCTGAAGCATCGGCAATAAAGTCTATCCCTTTTTTAACCATGTCAACTATCTTAGTAGGACTGGCTGTTACAGAATCCATGATCGGACCTCCAGTAAGCTCAGCTGCAAACTGACTAATTGATTTTGAGAAATAATAAAAAATAATTGAGAAAACTAGTACATATAGTAAATCTATCATCAATGAGAAAATATCCGTCACAATTGATTTAATTGGGAAAAAACTTAAAAGATGCTTTTCCCAACCTACTCCTGAATAATAGTGTAATAATTTATATCCAGCACTATTTCTACAATCTTCAGGCTTATCTATTGGCAATCTAAGCTCAAAAGTACTAAGCTGAACCTCATTATGTACATAATCATGCCTCATAAACTGACAATTTTTGTATATTGCCGAATCGTACATAGTAAGCAGCAAGGCAATAAAACCAGCTACTACTGCAGGTTGCAATGCACAAGATATACA
This sequence comes from Labidopullus appendiculatus, assembly GCA_913698135.1. NCBI lineage: Eukaryota > Metazoa > Arthropoda > Insecta > Coleoptera > Staphylinidae > Labidopullus > Labidopullus appendiculatus. Next base: position 6,675 of record CAJYCY020000017.1, read on the forward strand.
AATTTTTAGCCATGCGTCAAAATATGCTTTGGTTCTGGTAAATAAAACCATAGGAATAAATATAGGAGAAATATAGGTCATGACATATATGGTAACTAAACATACTAGGTAATGGGTTAAAAAATATAAAATTATTGAGATAAATATTACAGAAAATATTAACCCAGATACTACTATTATGATATTACCAGCTAATAAAAAGCCAAATAATACAGTAAAAAATCTGAATGCCCCTACCTTACCCAAATCATCCGGAGCTTCACTACCAGGCTTTTTAAAATCTTCAATAGCCGTACCTTTATTGCTATTGTTGTACGACACAGTACTAGGAACGTCATTTAAAATAGCTTCTGTATTATAGATTAACCCCATACCCAAATAATAAGCTATCCGACAATCAACAGCATCCCAAAGGGCATAAAAACTATAACCATTTTTATATTTCTTAGCATCAAATTCACATAACCCTCTAGAACCACCAGAATTAAAAACTATTTGGGCAAATTGTGGAGTAAGTTCAGTAAGTAACGGTAAACCATACTGCAACATCCCATTGTCAGTAGTTTCTTTACCACCCTTAAAATAAGCTGGTCCAATACCTGTAGCAAAATAAGCTACCATTATTAGTTTCATAACAAAAGTTGCTATTTTATCTAGATTACTATATTCTTTGCTTAGAATCATATTAACAGCAAAAAACATAACGTATAATATTAATGCCGCTCTAATAGATATTTTCAAAGACTCTTGAAAGGTTGAGAAGGGATTAAGGGAAGTCAAACTAACCTTATTATTTTTGGGATCACAGCTACTAGAACGGAAGAAGACTTTATCAAGAGTTTCTTTTACACAATCTACAGCCAACCCAGAAAAATTAAATAATGACTGACTTCTGGTAGTACCCATATAACAAGTTTTACCTATATTCCGACATTGTTCAGCTGGTGGCGGTGGCGGAGCTGGGGTGCTAGTATTCTTACAAGCTAGTGGAAGTTGCCCTTTTGAGGTAGACATGACCAGGCACAATAAGCGTCTATCAACAATTTTTACTGTCAGAATAATATCCTTCAACAAACTGTTTCCACCTAAATCAGGATTATCAGCACTTAACTCACCGAGAGTCTTAGAGTCATTTAGATTAAGAGTAATAACTGTACATTCTTTAGGACTCCCTTCTTTATTTTTTAGACAAAATTTAAATCTTGCATCACTTGGATCGCAAGCATCAGGAGCAAGAGGGTTGGTCATATCAATACTAAACATAATATGACCGTAAGCAGTACTTCTCTTTAAATAATCATCGGTTCCAAATGAGGCTGATGGACAAAGCTCTCCATAACCAGCAAAAACCTCAACTGCAAAAAATATTAAGCAAAATTGTATAAAAATTTGTATGGCTTTATGAATTTTCATCAGAGCCATCTTTTTTTACTTTTGCATTAGCACTATCAGCTATAACTTGTCTAGCTGCTCTATTTTTAATAGATTTTGCTTTGAAATCTTTAAATGCTTGTTCCTCTAATTTAGCATTTCTATCTTTTATCTCACGATTTCTTATTTCTTGTTTAACATAACCAGCTTCTCCGGGTTGTATGGTGTGGTCTTCCATTTCTCTCAGAGTTTTAGGAACTAATCCATATGATTTCTTTTCTTTTGCTTTGTTTGGCGTTTTTCCTAACTCTTGTTTATTTGTAGCTGCCTGTGGTGATTTATTAATAATATCGTCTGTTTCTACCATTTTAGTAGTTGGAGGTATAATAAGTTCACTATTACTCTCCAAACTAACTCTTGATTCCTTTGAAGACCCTGCTGTACTTGAAGACCCTCCTTCAGTTACACCATCTGTAGTAGCTTCTGTGATATGACGAATTGGTAGAGACGCCGCACTACTACCTAAAGACTTAATCGCTCCTCCTACTGTTCCAGCAGCTCCAGAGGAACCGCCAGTGCTTACGGTATCTCCTCCCGCTGCTCCAGTCGCTCCAGCAGAACCACCGGTGCTTACAGTATCTCCTGCTGATTCACCGCCAGTAGCTGCACTATCTCCGGTCAATCCATCACTTCCTCCTCCTTTTCCTCCCATCATATCCTTAGCTCCAGCACCCCCACCAGCTCCAGCTGCTTTATCTCCTGCCATGTTTCCAGCTGCTCCAATAGCAGCCATACCAGCTTTAAATATTGCTTGCGGATGAATGGCAACATTACTAAGTGCTACACCCTCGGTCATATCAGCCGCAAATTCTGCTAACTGAGCACTAAGGTGATACATTAAATACAAAGTAAAGCAGGCAGTAATTAATGCTAGCACAATAGCCTTAATTTTCTCAAAAATTAATTTTGGTGATACAAAGAACATACCGGGACCCATAACAATACCCTGCAGAAACTGAAATTTAGATAAATAACTATCTGTACTACCACTTCCTGGCTTTTCTTTAATCATCTCATTTAGGTTATCTTTAGCAAAATCAACAACTGTTGCAAGTGGATTATTAAGCATATAACCTAGGCTATTCTTACAACTTTTAACTTCGTCTTCAGTATACTTACTCCAATCATTATCAACAAAAAATATTTTTACGGCTCTTTTTCCGTCGCCACCACTTTCTATACTATTGTTTATGGTTTTACTTGTATATTTACAGTGACCATAAAAACCAAAATCATAAACTGAAAACATCATAATCATAAACGTTACTACAACCATAGGTTGTAATAAAAATGATATTAGTAGCTTTACCCATGATTCGAAATAACCACGAGTATACTCAAATAAAAACATTGGTACAAAAAGAGGAGCTAAAACACCCAATATTACTATAGATATCATGCACATCACTGTAGCATTCACCATAAATGCTCCAACAGATATCACTAATAAAGGATAAGAAAGTGCCAAAGAGACGAGAGTCATGTTACCTGAAATAATGGCAGGAATCAGTAAATATACATAAGGTGGAGCTGAAAAACTAAAGAAGTCAAAACTCTTGAAATCATGATTTCTATACTGATTTTCTACCATCATCGTTGATAGTATATCTAATCCCAAATAATGACTTACTCGACAATCTAATGCATCCCATAATGGCAAATAAGAAAGACTTTTATCGCCATAATCTTCAGGGTTAAATTTACACAAATCTGATGGGGAAGAATTCATAACCCAACCACCAAGCGTATCTATTCCTCCTAATAACAAAGGAAAAGCCCATTGCACCATACCATCTAGTCGATTATAGTCAGAACCACTACTAGGATTAATATTTATACCTACAGAGAAATAGGTTACAAATAACATTTTTAATACAAAATTAATTATTTCATTTTTAGGTGGAATTTCACTAGAAAGTATGATTTTAAAACCAAAGAAAATTACATATATAGTTAATAAAGCAGTGACAGTTCTGTGCATATTACGCTGGAATTGAAATAATACACTACTCTCCCTTTTACTAGAATTAACCACTTTATTAACATCATCAAATGTACAAACATCTTTACTAATCAGTAATCTTGCTGTCATTTCTTTAATACATTCGATTAATGGAGCAGAGATAACTATAGCTGTCTTAGAATTATTATAAGCCCTTTGGTAACAACTAGAGGCTGATAAACCACAATCAACTATCGCCATTGGATCAGTAGCAGTTTTGTTAGAACCATTTTGAGAATTATCGCTAAGATTCATAAAAGACGCATATATAGATTCAGGTTGAGGTTCTCTAATATACTTACAACCAACCGGCACCCAATCTGCCAATATAGTAGGAGCAGCTACACACATAGTATCCTTTTGCCTTACTACTTTAAAAATAACTGGCAAAAGCACGTCTAACATTACACCGGTATCACCATCTTTTTGATCCTTATAAATAACATGAAATTCGCCCTTATTATCTTTCCAAGCATCCATAATATCATGCCATGGATCGGAACCGGTTAATACGGCTTTAGCAATAGCAATGGCAGAATTACCTATTGCCTTTACCCTAGAAGTTTGTAGCTTAATATTATTGCAAAATGCAAAGGTTAATTTCGGATCGTTTGGATCAATTTTATTATTTCTTGCACACTGTCCCCCAGGGTAATCTCCATCAAATAATTCATGATCATTTATTTTAAGACGCAGCATCGTATTAGCATAAACCCCTGGCGAGATTATATTCGCAGTAGCAAAGGAAAAAAACGATCCTGGTATACAAGTGTGAGAAAATTCTGTACGTAATAAGTCACCAACACCCTGAGTTTCACAAGTCAAACCTGAAAGAATATCAATTATAGTATCTAAAGTACCTTTTTCTTCTGCAAAACTATTATGGATAATAGTAAAATTTAATGTACTACATAAAATTAATATCCTAACAAATGTTTTAGCACCATAAAATAGACTTCCTGCATAAGTCAATCTAGTTGGTGATTTTCTATGTTTGTAATGCATAAATTAACTAAAGTGACTTTACTTCCTCATAAAATATAGGCAACCATTTTTCAGGATCATCACCATATTGCCCTCTAATCCGATCCAACAATAACACTGTTTCAACCCGACCAGACAGAACATTAATAATATTATTCATACCATCTAAACTTATTTTAGCAACAACCGCATCTACTCCCTGTTTTATTAAAAAATAACGTGATGTTGGATCTGTAGTTTTTATTAAAATATATTCACGTTGACTAAGCATAAAGGCACTACGATAAATATCAGTTGCCTTAAGATTGGGTAAAAATATTTGGGTGGCAGTTTGTTGAATAAGAGTATCGCTAATTCTGCTTTTAGCGGCATCTTCAACGCTTTGGGTAGCAAAAATTACAAAAGTATTTAACTTACGCGAAACTTTTAGCCAGTCCTTAATTTTCGGAGCAAATACCGGATTATCAATCAAAGCCCATGCCTCATCAAGAACTATCATAGTTCTTTGACCATCTAAAGAAATACTAATTCTATGAAAGATGTATAATAATACAGGAGCAAGACTAACTGGATCTTTTAACAACTCTGTCATATCAAAACCAAATACTCGAGCTTTTTGTAAATCAATATTATCTGTCTCATTATCAAATATTCTGGCATGCGAACCTCTCCCAACCCACATAGCAATTCTACCTGCCAAACTATTAGGACCATCAATGCCTAAAAATGCTACAACATTTTTTAACCTTCTATCTTTCTTTTCCAGCTTAAAATTACCGCTTACTGCTTGTGATAAAGTCTTATTATCTTCTGATGATAGCGACTCTCCATTAGAAGTAACCAGTACTTTAAGCCACTCTAATATAAATGTTCTATTCTCTCCAGTATCATCAAGTTGTAAGGGATTAAAGTTACATTCTCCCCCTGGATCAATGGTGGTATAAACCCCGTTAAGTGATCTAATAAATATTTCAGCACCGTGATCTTTATCAAAAAAGAACATTCTCGGTTTAAATTTTTGTGCTTGGGCACATAAAAAATTCATTAATACTGTTTTACCAGCTCCAGTTGGACCAATAATCAAACTATGCCCAACATCCCGAACATGAAAACTGAAATAAAAAGGCGTACCTGAAGTAGTATCGAGTACAGTTACATATTCTCCCCAGTGATTATTAAAAACCTTACCTAATGGATAATTATGCATAGATGCAAAACTAGCCATGTTTAAAGTATTAATAGTCGAACCTCTTACTATATAATCCATATTTCCAGGAAGCTGTCCCCAATAACTCGGCTCCATATTAATTTTTTCTCTAACAGGTTGAATTCCAGAATTGGAGAGTTCAACAGAAGCCATAGATAAAGTATCTTCAAGAGATTTTAAATTACTATCAGAGCAGAGAAGTGAAAAATGGTGTTCTCCAAAACCAATATCACCACTGGTAGCCATATCAAGTGCTCGAGAGATTTCGGCAACTTGTGATACAGCCTTATCATCTGCTTGAATCATCCTATTTTGTTGTAGTTGCATTTTATTAATTGCCACTGTTCTATTAGCAAAAATAAAACTCTGAGTCATAACAAATTCAAAAGGCATCTGTAAAAACCCATCAAAAATTCCAGCCGATGTGGATGCCCCATATTCTAAAATACTTAGTATCCCAGCATATCTTCTACCCGCTGGACCACGTGCTTCTATATATCTAGAACCAAAAAACAATCTATGGGTTGGAAGATATTGGTCTATTGAATTTCTGGGAACGACCATTTGCATTGAAGAGCCACAATTTACCAGAGTACCTAGAAACTCCATAATATCACAACAATAACCACTACTAGATTTGCGTACACCAAGTAGTCTGGCACCGTAACTATGGAATGTATTAACTACTCTTGAGGACATCTCTCGCAAACTTTCCTGCATCTCTCGCATGTCATTTTCCCAGGTCGATTTATTAGACTTTTGCATTAGCTTCTTAATGAAGTACTCGATTACAGCCGCTCCAGCTTTATCTGGTCTATAAAGGATACTAACATACAACTCATTAAAAAACGACCTAGAACCCTCATGTTTCTTACGCCATTCATTTGATAAATAAGTTGTGAAATCATTAGGTACTTTTATGGTAGGGTCATAGGTATATTCAATCTCATCAAAAATTACTGGTCTACGCCTTCTGATCGTATGGAAATACATCACAATATTGCCT
>CAJYCY020000023.1:0-12612 GCA_913698135.1 Labidopullus appendiculatus
AAATTGTCATAGAGGCGATAAAGGGGGAATTAACTATAGCCCAGATAACTAGCAAGTATGGGGTTCATGCTACACAGATAAGTAAGTGGAAAAAACAAGGTCTTGAACTGTTAGTACAAGGTTTTAAGAGTAAGGCACAGAGGAGTGATCCAAATCAGCAGGAGCTAACGACAATCAGAAGCCAAATATATTTCATTGAGCAAATTAGCAGTTTCTGCATAATCGTTAATTATAGATTTATAATAAAGCCCCGATCTGCATATCGATAGCAATAGAGCTTGCTTGCGTACAGATACATTACTGTCTAACTCTATCATCTTAAATCTATCTTTTTTATCTATCTCAATAATTTTTTTTGAGGTAATTATTTTCTATTGTTATTTCTCCTATAATTTTGTGCAGACCTTCAATCTCCTGTAATACAAGCTTTTGTTTTTTAATATACTCGCTTTCTAGTATAAACACTTGGTATAGATTGCTTAAAGCCTTATCACGCCATTCATATAAATTAGTAACTGGAATCTTATATTCACTACAGATTTCAGCAGTTCCTTTTTTACTCTTTATTGCTTCTATAGCTATTTTTGCTTTAAATTCTGCCTCATAATTCTTCTTTATTGTCATAATATTTTAGACCTCCTATCCTGGTTATTTTATCTTATAAAAAACGGATTGCTCTAATTTTTTTGGTTTAAATTTATGGAGGCATTATACATAATACATGAGCATCGGGATAAGAAGTGCCAGAAGGTAAGCGTTCACGGTTTTTTGCTATTTTCTTATGATAAATAAAAAATCTGTTCGCCAAGCGTCTATTACTGAGGAGACGCTTGGCGGCGATGCGGCAATCCATAAAATGACCAAGAATGGATTACTTTATCGCTACTAAAGTAGCTCCTCGCAATGACGTTTTGTACTTTAACTTTTTTCCTTGAACGCTCACTAAATTATTTAGATATCTATTTAATCTTACAATATTTTCATTCTGTTTTATTTTACCTAATCTTCTTTAATCAAAGAGCGTATCAATGCATTAACCGCTTGTTGATGTGCAGGGTTACGAATTTTCATAAAATTTCTTGACACTTCTATACACATACGTTGGTGTTGAGTATGTACAGGTTCAACATTATCAACCTCTTCTAAACCATTATAAAAATAATCGATATTTTTTTCTAGTGCTTTAGCAATAAGAATTAGCCTGCCCATTGGTATTCTATTGACCCCCTTCTCATATTTTTGTAACTGCTGATGTGTTACTACTATTACCCTTGCAAGTTGTTGACGCGACAATCCCTTGGCAAGCCTTAGAGAATAGATTTTCTCACCTATAAATTTGTCAGCTTTTTCGATAAAGTCATTCTTTCGTGCCATAATTAACTCCCTTATGAATGAATTATTAAATTTTTGCAAATATATATTATTAACAAATGCAAAGATTACTGTCATATATTATATAACCTAGAAAGGCAACAATTAAAATAGGTTTATTGCCATATAAACTAATCCACTATCAGTAAATAGCGATATATTGTTCGTTTACATACAAGTAATACTTAATATTCTTTAACTTTTATATAATCATAATGATCTTATAGATACTTACCTATCTTGTAAATTATAATTTTATTTTTATTGGATTTTTTAAGCATAGTACCCTACAATTTTTGTTATATAAGTGTCATAACAGCATAAAACATCAATAGACCTCTTTCGAAACTCTACTTCTGCTAGTAATTTGTGCGTGATACCTGTACTCTGCTCCTCACATACATTTGTGTAAATTGTAATGATCTTTTGCCCCCTTATTGTAATCAACTATTGACCCATCTAAACCTATAAAAAAATTAGTTAATTTTAGTTAAATTTTAGATAAAATTCTCTAAAACTCTTGATAAATTTTAATAGACATAATAGTCTATTATCTCAATCTTTAATCTACATCCCTTCCTCCTCTAAAACTTTTATTACCAGTTTCTATGATTTGACAATGATGGGTTATCCTATCGATAATTGCCTTTGTTGCCTCAGGATTACCAAACATATTTCCCCATTCTTCAAATCTTAAATGGGTTGTTATAATCAGCGAAGACTGTTCATATTAGCAAACAGCTCAAATAATAAGAATCTAGACTCGGGTTTTATTGGCACATATCCCAGTTCATCTATCACAATAAGGTTGAACCTCTTAACTGAATCGATGAATTTTATCTCATAGTTATGCATTCTTGCATTGAGTAATTGGCTAGCTAATTCATTTAAAGTATAGAACCTTACCATGTAACCCTTTTCAACTGCAGTAAATGCTAAACCAATTGCTAAATGAGTCTTGCCCAGAACCACCTATTAACACCAATTCCCAAATTTAATTTAGTAAATGATTCATGCAACAAATAGATTGAATTAGCAAGGTATTTAAATTTTTAATAGAAGAAGATACTACTATTTCTAATTACTCAATTGTATTGTATACTTTATTCTTTATAGTCTGAAGTCGTAGCTATTTTAGTAAAAGGATGTTGGGTGCCTAAATAAAAGCTTAGTGCAGCGTTAGAAAATGTTATAATTTCAGTGCCGTTGGTAGTTGTTATGTGCAACTCTGCTTTATCCACCTAGCTCGGTATAAAAATCTTTTTGCCTAAATAAAATTTAGCGATATCTGGTAAATGATCACTATACTTTTTTAAGATTTTCGATATCTTGTAACTTGTTAAATTTGACAGTAATTTTTCTCATATAGATCCCCTACAGTATCTGTGTTCCAAGGGAATTATTATACCATAAAAATCACAATTTGCATCATATTTCGTGATATCTTTACATCGTGTTTTTATGAAATTACTTTATTTATAAAAATAATAGTTGCTATATTCATTATATCTGATAATTTGCACCTAATAAAATACCGTTTAATACGGCAAAATTACAAACAAAGTAGCCTATCCCACTAAAACCATTAACTTTTAATATAGGTAAAAACAATGACAAATTTTAATTCGGAATATTTTAATTCATGTTTAATAGGCAATTGCTTGAATTTTAAGGGCAAAGAAGCGATATTGTATGAGATATTAAGCAATGAAGAGAACGTAGATGCATTTAGTTCATTTATACAAAATAACTCTCATATTACAGCACTTAACCTAGCGGGCTGTAATTATGCATTTAATTTATTTATAAAAACTCACTTCAATATCACAGCACTTAACCTACCGAGCCGTAATATTGGTCATGAAAAAATTAAGTTATTAATAAATAATGGTTATATTACTGACCTAAATATGTCAAATATTTGCATGAATGAGGTAGGGGCAGAAGTAATAGCTAAAGCTTTGGAGAGCAATGCTGCCCTTATTAGTCTTAACTTACAGGACAATTTTATAAGGGATGCTGGTGCAGAAGCGATAGCTAAAGCTTTGGAGGTCAACAAGACCCTTATTAGCCTTAATTTACGGGGCAATTGTATAGGGGTTGCTGGTGCAAAAGCAATAGCTAAAGCTTTGGAAGTCAATAAGACCCTTACTCATCTTAATATAGAATGCAATGACATAGAGACTGAAGGAACAGAAGCAATAGCTAAAGCTTTGGAGAGCAATGCTGCCCTTATTAGCCTTAATTTACAGAGCAATTGTATAGGGGTTGCTGGTGCAGAAGCGATAGCTAAAACTTTGGAGGTCAATAAGACCCTTACTCATGTAGCATGCAGTGACATAAAGACTAAAGGAGCAGAAGCAATAGCTAAAGCTTTGAATGGCAATTATTCCCTTACTGATATTGATATAAGAACCAATATAGCTGTTGAAGTAAAAGAAGAGATAAACAACAAACTGCAACGTAATAAAGAGATAAAAGATATTAGTGAATCATTTAAGCAAATCATATCTGAAATAACTCTAAAAATTGATGACACTCCGTTACTGTCCTTGGACAAAGAAGACAGTGAACAAAATAGTTTCTTGAAGATACTCCAGGAGTACACTAAGAAATATGGGGCATTTCCTTTACCTGTGTTAGAACAGATTATTGCCCAATCTCTATATCAAAACACTGTACATGTTTATCAAAATGAAATAGAACAATTATCGTTTGCTGCTAGATCAGATGCTTTAACAAAAATAACGCAAACAATATTGGAGCATTTAGGACTCGAGGAAAAAGATATTAAGGAATGTAACTCTAAGATAGTAAAAATTATTGAAGAAGTAAAAGAAATGTTTTGGCTAGATATGCAGATATTAGAGGATAATTTGGTAGACACATACGAGAGTAATTTTCAAGTTAATCAGTTTAATCCAAAAAATACCCCTGAATTCCCGTTCTATTGTCAAGAAATGTATAAATTGGAAAATAACAACCAGTTAGCTGACTTGTATGAAAAACATCCTGAACTCAAGACGCCAGGAACTATCTTGCATGATTTCCTTAAAAGCGACCCAGCTATTTACCCCAATACTATAACACAATTAAGTCATCATGCTGATAAACAGACTTTTAAACATAACCCTATAATACAAAAATTGTTAAATGAGTTTTCCACTTCAGTACTAGCTAATAACTTGTCTTCTGCATTAGAAGACAATAACATGGAAGATATACTCTCATGGTTATCCGCCATTAATTTAATGCCTGCAGTAAAATTAAAACCTAATTTATTAACAGAGTTATCCCAGATACAAAATAATAAAGCAATAGAAACATTACTAGTAAATCAACCATTGACGTTGCTTATAGATGGTGAGGGTAATAATTTATTGCACCTTAGTTTACAGAATGGTAACTATCAATTAGCAACCCGAATTTTAAAAGAAGGGTGTATTAATGTTACTAAAAAAAATAATGATGATAAAACAGCTCTGGATATATTGCAAGAAAGCCCATTAGCACCTGAGCAAAAAGAAGCCTTTGAGGCTCTTTTAGCACAGTATTCTTATACTCATCCATCAAATACTAGTGAACATACAGAGAGCGGCTTAGTTACAGATGAACCAATGACATCGGAGTTGATAGGAGATACGCATCATACTACAGATACTGGTTGTATATCGTAACAACAGCCAACAGGGCAAATATCTGTTTATCCAATGGTTGGGGTACACCAGCCATTGGATGAGTAAGGAATTGAAACAACCGGGAATACCAAAAGCCATCAACAATAAATCTTGGTTTTTTAATCAATGTTTGTTAAATTGAAACAATAAAGCTTAATTAGTAAATCATGTATGGATCTACCCAACAATGCAAGAAAAAAAATAAAAGGTTTTTTAACATCATCTAAATTAAAAAAACTTGCTAAAGAACAAAAAATGATAATAAGAGAAAGTAAAATTACAGCAAAGTCAGTAACGAAAGCTACTCTTCTTGCACCTGTTAAAGATGAAGGAACCTCATTGGAACTGATGGCGTCTCTATTTGAGCAGGATGATATAGATATCACCAAACAATCTCTTCATGCTAAAATAAATCAACCCGCTGTAGGATTTATGAAAGCAGTTTGTGACAAATTATGTGAATTGTTAATAGGAAATTTAGCAAATACCATATCTACTAAATTTAAGGATATATTAATAGTGGATTCTAGTGAAATAAAGCTAAACCTCTATAATAAATTGATAATATAACGATGTTCAAACTTTTTTACGTATTTTTTAAATTATTTTTAATATTAGGGCTAATAGCTATTAGTGCTTGTATATATTTGTTGTATAATTACTCTAAGGATTTACCGGACTACTCACAACTTGCCGATTATCATCCACCATCGGTAACAAGAGTGTATGCCCAAAATGGAAAATTAATGGAGGAATATGCTTTAGAACGTAGAGTTTTTGTACCTATTAGTAGTGTGCCACGCTCTCTTATAGAGGCTTTTATTTCAGCTGAAGATAAGAATTTTTTTGAACATTCAGGAGTTGATATTATAAGCATAATCAGAGCAGCGATATTAAATATTTCTAATATTGTACACCACCGTAGAGTGGAAGGGGGGTCAACTATTACCCAGCAAGTAGTCAAGAATTTTTTATTAACCTCCGAGGTATCGATAGAACGTAAGATTAAAGAGGCGATTTTATCCTATATGGTCTCAAAAACCTTTACTAAAGATCAAATTTTGGAGCTATATCTTAATCAAACATTTTTTGGTAGGGGAGCCTACGGAGTTGCCATGGCTGCTCAAAATTATTTTAATAAATCTATTGACGATTTAACTCTTGCTGAATCAGCTTTTATTGCTGGGTTACCAAAAGCTCCATCAAATTTTAACCCGGAAAAAAATTATGCCAGGGTAAAAGAGCGTAGAGATTATGTCATTATGAGAATGTTGGAAGATGGTTATATAACGCCAGAAATAGCAAAAGAGGCAATAGATACGGCAATTACTTTACAAAAGCGGGATCGTAGCGAAACCGTTACCGCTGGTTATTATGCTGAGCAAGTACGGGAAGAAGTTATTCGCCGAATTGGCAGTAAAGAATATTTTTATACCGGTGGCTTAACAGTCATTACCTCACTTGATGCTAATATGCAGCAAGCTGCAGAAAATGCTCTTAGAAAAGGTATAAGAGAATATGACAGAAAACATGGTTTTAGAGGAGTTATCACTAATATAGATATAAATAACTGGCAAGATAATTTAAATAAACTAACAAAGCCACCAGCCATTCTAGAATATCAATTGGCGGTAGTATTAAATGTTTCAGATAATCAAGCGGAAATTGGTCTTTGCGACTTGAGTAAGTCCAAAATAGCTTTATCAGAAATGAAATGGGCGAAAAATAATCTTAAATCTGCAAAAACTCTTTTGCAGAAAGGTGATGTTATAGTAGTCGAAAAAGTAAATGCTAATTACTCTTTAAGGCAAATTCCTACTGTTAATGGGGCTATTATGGTGATGAATCCTACAACAGGGCAAGTGCTTGCAAGTGTTGGTGGGTATGATTTTGCGGTTAGTAAATTTGATCGTGTTACCCAGGCTTTACGACAACCAGGGTCACTCAGTAAAACTTTCGTTTATCTGGCTGCTTTAGAAAATGCCATCCAGCCAAATAGCATTTTTGAAGATAGTCAAGTAGAGGTTCCACAAGGTCCTGGTATGCCAGTTTGGCGACCAAAAAATTATAAAGGGGATTTTTTGGGTTTAATTACTATGCGTACAGGTCTTGAGAAATCACGGAATCCTGTTACAGTTAGGGTAGCCCAATCTATAGGAATAAACAAAGTTGCTGAAATAATCAAGCGATTCGGCATTAATGATGAGCCAAAGAAATTTCCTTCTATAGTAATTGGGACACTTGAAACTACCTTAGAAAGAATGACCAACGCTTATGCAATAATTGCCAATTCAGGGAAAAAAGTCACACCACATTTTGTCGAGCTCATTAAAGATCGTAACGGTAAAATAATTTATCGTAGAGACAATAGAGAATGCGAAAATTGTAGTGTATCTGATTCCCAGCTTACTGATAACGTATCACCGCCTATCTTGTCTCAACCAGATTGTCGAATGATTACCGATGAGGCGAGTGATTATCAGATTGTCTCATTTCTTACTGGAGCAGTTGAAAGAGGTACCGCAATAGCTGCAAAGAAACTTGGTAAGGTTATAGCTGGTAAAAGCGGTACCACCAATGAGAGTATGGATACTTGGTTTATTGGTTTTACTCCCAAAATAATTGTTGGAACATATATTGGCTATGATACACCAAAAACACTTGGAAAAACTGCCACAGGGTCAAGTGTTGCCTTACCAATATTTATTGACTTTATGGAAAAGGCATATTCTGATGTCCCTTCACTGGCGTTTAAAATACCAGAATCGATTAAATTATTACCAGTAAATCCACAAACCGGTAAAATTACCTCTTCTGGTAGTATTATGGAAGCATTCAAAACTCATGATATACAGATATTAGATTATCAACAAGAGACCCAAGATAATGATGATTTCCATAATAGCTCACCTGAAAAAGATAATTCTCAGGAGGTATATTAGGGTCTGTAGACAAGATTTGTCTAGACAATGGATAATACTATGATACTATTTCAATTATTGCCTGACAGTAACATTTGAGTACTCATTTATTAAATAGAGCTATTCACTATAGTCAATTGATGAGAAATTGGGGACGTCGTCACTCGTCGCTCGCCTATTACTTATAGGCGTCGCTCCATCGCTCCTAGCCCCAAATTCTCCTGAATTGACTATAACTGAACGTAATGAATTGGAAGTAATATCAATATGTCAATATTAGATAAAACTTTTACAGGAATAAAGAAGGTAATTAAATGTCTTATATTGAGTTGTTTTTATGTTAATATACTCTATGTTTCTGTAGTATTAGCTAAACCTCCACATGTATGGGTATTAAATGCTTTGCAAAATGTGATTAAAAATTTTGAAGAAAACCCTAGAATGCTCATTCCTGGTGGTTCTATACTATTAATTAATCAAGATACTGAACCTATAGGGCAAATATCACGACCATTATTAAGAGACTCCAATGATACAGACTTAAGTGATCAAAACATAGATTCTCTTGTTGAAAGGAATAATGTCCCTCATACTTATAAGGAAGTAAACTTAACTACTCATGACAATTATAAGGTAATAGACTTAGATTATGACACAGATTCTCTTGTTGAGATTAATGATAATTCTGATAATAGTTCGTTAATGGGCTTTAGTGATCATGACACAGATTCTTTTGTTGAGATTAGTGATAATTCTGATAATTTGTTCACATCATTAGATTCTACCAATACCTCAAGCGATTTAGTGATTAACCAAGATACTGAACCTGTAATACCAATTGATAGCCATTCGAATGTTAATACGATGTTACCTCCAGTAGAAGGAGCAGTTCAAGAAGAACCAATTGTTCCAGAAAAAGCTGCCACTCCAGAAGGAGAAGCTGCATCTCCACAACCAGAAGCAGCTGTGATTACAACAACTAACACCGATGACATAGTACTATTACAAAAAGAAATAATAAGAAATATTGCCTTAGCGGTAAATGAAATAGTTATATTGTCTTATGAATTTGCAAATTCAACTATTAATTTAAGATTAACCGATTTAAGGTATTTAAACAATCTTACTGTCCTTAGCTCTGGCGATGACGTTAATATTGGTCCTAAAAATTTGTGGATTAGTGGCACGATTGGTAAAGCTAAGTATAATGGTAAAAGCATGTTAAATGGGTATACGGGCAAAATTAGTGCGGTAACTATTGGCGAGGATATAGAGTTGCCAAGTGGTAGCATTATTGGGGGAGCTTATAACTATGTTCTCTCGAATTTTAAATATAAGAATCGTATTAACAAAATTGTTGTACATACCCATGTAATGTCGATATATGGTCAAACTAATTTGTCGAAAAAAGTAATATTACAGGGTTTTCTTTCTCTTGCTTTGGGTAATGTTTCTACAAAATTATCAGCGTATAATCAGCTAGTTAAAGCTAAATTTACTGATACTTCCTATAGTAGCAAAGCAATAATTGCTTATAATTCAAGGATTAGCAGAGTATTAATTGCCCCATATATTGGGTTTAAATATGGAAGGTATAATATTGCTAGATATAATGCAAGTTTTAAAACACAAAGCCTATTAGTTGCAGCTAGTAATGGCAGAAGGACTTCTGGGCTTATAGGGTTTGGAGTAATTATACCAATGAATGTTAATAATACTAGCCAGATGGTTCCTGGGTTATATATGGAAGTCGAAAAGTTTTTGCATAACAAACAAAAAAATCTGCATATGCGGATAGAGTCAGATCGATCTAACAATAGGGAGGAAGTATTATTACTTGAAGAAGCGGCTAAATACCAGTATAAAATTGGCGGAACTATTACTATAAAATGTCAACTAGCAGAAATTATGGCAGCATATGAATATTTAGTTTTTAATAATAAATATTCCCACCATCAAGGTTTGCTAAAATTAAAATTATTGTTCTAAGATTAGTAACAGAAGGGGGTACATATAAGAATTTACCGTTTTTTAAAAGAATTCACTTTTGATTATATGAAGGTTGCACCTCAGATATTTAATAGCAAGGTAGTCTAGTTATAGGGCTTTGTAATCCACGCATAAATTCTTCTGCGTTTAAGATTTTTCTTCCTTCTTGCTGTAATTTCTGGATGATCAAAGTACCTTTACCACAAGCTACCTCTAAAACACTATTATTATTAACTACGGTACCAGGTGGCAAATTAATATCCAAATCGTTATAATACGCTTCTAGAATCTTTATAACTTTACCTCTATATTCAAAATATACACCAGGCCAAGGATTCATACCTCGAATTTTACAATCTATTTTGTAGGCAGTCTCACACCAATCTATCTTCCCTTCTTCTTTCTTAAGTTTATGAGCATAAGTTACCCCATTCTTATCCTGGATAATTTTTGGTAAATTATCAATATTATCTAAGGTTTTAATCAATAAATCTGCTCCTATTTTTGCACATTGGTCATGCAAAATTGGTAAAGTTATTCTAGGAGAAAGTGACAATGAATGCTGCAATATAATATCACCAGTATCTAGCCCTTCATCCATCTGCATTATACATACAGAAGTTTCTAAATCACCTTCTATAATAGTACGCTGTAATGGAGCTGCCCCCCTATGACGCGGCAAACTTGACGGATGAATATTAAGACATCCATATTTTTTAGCTTGCAGGATAACTGTTGGTATTAAAAACCCATAAGCAACTACTACTATTATATCCGCCTCAATTGAATTAATTAAATTGGTTATTTCTTCGGTTCTCAAGGTCTTAGGAGTATAAGTTGCAATATTATATTCTGATGCCAAGAGATGTACAGGCGATGCTACCTCATTTAGCCCTCTCCCTTTAGATTTTGCTACTTGCGTAAATACACCAACCACCTGGTGGTCGTTGTTGTTAATTAACTCCCTAAGAGTGGGTACGGCAAATTCTGGTGTACCCATAAAAATTACTTTCATAAATTATTATTTTTTAGCTTTTTTAATTTACGTAATGCTATATCCTTTTTTATATTACTCAAATAATCAACTAACAACTTACCGTCTAAATGATCCATCTCATGTTGAATAACCCTAGCAAGCCAACCATCAGCTTTTAATTCTTGCTGTATATTGTTATAGTCTAAGAACCTTATACTTATAGACTCAGACCTTGCTACTTCAACCTGTTGCTCCGGTAAAGATAAACAGCCTTCTATTGCTACGACTAATTCTTTAGATTTGTCTATTATTTCTGGGTCTACAATAAATAACGGATAAAAACCCTCCGCTCTTTCTGTATCGTCACTATTTTGTAAATCAACCACTAATATACGCTTAACTATTCCAATCTGAATTGCTGCAAGTCCTACCCCATGATCATGATACATGGTTTCAACCATATCATCCATCAACTTTCTTATAGTATCATTGACTGTACCTACGGGCAAAGATTTTTGTTTTAATCTTGAATCCGGAGCAGTCACAATAGGTAATACAGACATAATTTTTAAACCACATAATTAGTTATAGTCAATTCACAAGAATTGGGTAACAGGAGCGACGAGTGACGACGTTACCAATTTTTCATCAATTGACTATATCACCGCCTTTTTCTTTAGAATAGCATATTTTATCATTTTTTGCATCTCTGCAAAGCTTGACAATTATAAAAAATATTCTTTGCTAAATCTATTCCAATTGTGTTACATTTCAGCTATAGCTTTTCAGAATTTAAGAAAACCATTGATGGGATTATTTTTTGATTATTAATTATTTCCTAATAATCTAAAATTATAGTATAACTTACAAAAAATTTAAGTGAATATGTTTAATATTACTGCAAAAAATAAGCAACTAGATAGAGCTAAGGTATCTAGTATTTTTTGCAAACTAGGACAAAAAGAAAAGAAGAAAAAGACTAAAATCAGTGAATTATTAATTGACTTTCATGAAAATGGTCTTCTATTAATGATGCTTTTCTTTGCCATACCAATTGCAATTCCTCTACCGTATCCTCCGGGTTTTACTACTATAGTAGGGATACCATTAATCATTTTATCTATGCAGATGTTGCTTGGTTTTAGACAGGTTTTTTTACCATCTAAAATTAACAATTATCAAATTAGCAATGATATACTTATCAATATAAGTAACAAGATTGTGCCAAAAATTAAATTGGTAGAAAAATATATACGACCAAGATATAGTTTTGCATCTTCTATATATTGCGAACAATTTATTGGTTTAATATCGTTGATTTGTGCTATTACCATATCAATACCTTTACCTTTAACCAATGCTGTGCCTGCACTTGGTATTACTATAATGGCATTAGGTTTGTTAAATCGAGATGGATTAACTATATTTCTTGGGTTTATGGTTTCTATAGTTGGTCTTATTATAGCTGTTATAGCAATTACTGCTAGCTGGATTAGCCTAAAATATTTATTTAATCTATTTTTCTAACGTTATTCTTCTAATGAAACAAAAATTATATCAAGGATCAAGTAAAGTTCTTTATCAGTCACAAGAAGATTTTGCTTTTATTATGTCCTTTACTGACAAAATTACTTTAGAAAATGGCGAATTTTTTGATATTTCGGGTAAAGGAGTACTG
>CAJYCY020000025.1:0-14670 GCA_913698135.1 Labidopullus appendiculatus
TAAATATATGAATAATAACAAATTAAAGATTATAGTTGAGACAAAAACCCTAACTCATGCTTTGAGCTTTGCTAATTCAGTAGTAGAAAAACGTAATGTAGTTGCCGAACTTAGTCATATTAAATTATCATCGAAGGATGGGAAACTAGAGTTAATAACTACTAATATGGAAATATATTTAAGCCAGAAAATAGCAGCTCAAGTAATAAGAGAGGGAGAAATAACGGTATCTACTAAAACATTAAATGACATAGTAAAAAAGATAGCTGATAATGATATAGTACTCAGTGTATCCAATGAAACCGATCAGCTTGAAATTTTAGGAAAGAATTGTGCTTTTAATCTGCTAACTTTACCTGCGGATCAATTCCCTGCATTAGATGATATTAATGTTGAAGTTATTTTTAAAATAGCTTGTCGTGATTTTGTTAAGATGATCGATGGTACCCTGTTTTCGGTGTCCCTTGATGAAACTCGCTATAATCTTAATGGCGTTTATTTTTACGTAAAAGATGAAGAATGTTGTATGGCTAGCACCGATGGACATAGATTATCAGTGTCAGTAGTAGAAATAGTCGATAAGGTTAGCAAGTTTGGTGTTATTTTATCTAAAAAAACTCTCGAGGAAATCGTCAAAATATTAAAAGACCCCAAAAATATTCAGTTAGAGGTAGAAATTTTTCTAAGTGTGAATAGAATTAAATTTGTTTGCAATGATATTATGATGGTATCAAAACTGATTGATGGAACTTTCCCGGATTACCAAGGATTTATCCCAGTAGATAATAACTATAAACTTACTATTAATACCAAATTGCTAGCTGATGTTATAGATAGAGTAGCAACAATAACTATAGATAAATTTCAAGCAATAAAATTAACTTTATCAAGAGATATGCTTGAAATCACAGCTTCAGGAGAAGCAAGGGGAGCAGCTAAAGAAACTATACCACATTCACTAGATGAAAATAATTTATACGTTTTTGATCATGAAGATACTTTGTCTATAGGTTTTAACCCTAAATATCTTACTGACGCACTCAACGCTGTGTTAAATGCTACTAAAGCAAACCAAGTTGACCTATATTTTTTGGATGCATCATCGCCAATGTTATTGAAAACGCTTCAGAATCCTAAAGACGTTTTTGTGATTATGCCAGTTAAGGTTTGATCATAACAAATTTGTTGCTTGCTACTATGTTGATCCAACTCTATACTAAATATTTAAGGAATGAGTTATGAATTTAACACATAGAAAAGCAAAAATAGATGATTTACCTCGTATTATAGAGCTATTGCTTGAGGATGACTTAGGACAAACGCGTGAATCTAAAAGTACAGAGTTGGATAAATGTTACATAAAAGCGTTTCATAAGATTGATAGCGATCCAAACCAATATTTGATGGTTGTAGAGAAGATAAGCGAGATAGTCGGTACATGTCATCTCACTATTATACCCTCGCTAACGTTTATCGGTAGTACTCGCATGCAGATAGAAGCCGTAAGGGTTGCTGAAAAACATAGAGGTCAGAAAATAGGTCAGTGGATGTTTGCTCAAACTATCTTATATGCTAAAGATAATGATGTTTCTCTTATTCAACTTACAACAAATAAAAAGCGTTCAAAAGCAAAGTATTTCTATGAAAAATTAGGCTTTATCGCTAGTCACGAAGGTATGAAATTATATTTGCGGGAGAGATTATGAGCAAAACAATAATTTTGAGAAAGAATCTATAATGAACTGATGTGCTAAGTAATACTAAAAACATTGAGTTGAATGAGCAATTTGTCAAATTTATTAATTTCATGGAATTAAATACCAGGAATATTTTTATTACTGTAAAGCAGGAACAGGAAAATCCACGTTATTAACTTACTTTAGAAGAAATACTCAAAAGAAAATTGTACGGTTTCTATAAAGAAATCAGACTCAACTGAAACTTTTTCTAAGAGAGCAGCTAATTCTTTTCCATATTCCATAATAAACTCAATAAATCACAGTAATTGTTCAACTATAGCTTCTCCTATAATTCTTACCTTTGGAATACATACAGAATTTCCAACTTGTTTATATAACTCAGATATTGAAGATTTTAGTTTATAGTCCTCAGGAAATCCCATAATTTTAAAACACTCATTTATTGTTAGTTTTCTTACACGTCCATTATTAAGTAATATCCAATAACGCCCCGAAGTTTCTTGCGATGATAACGTTGGGTGCGTACCTTCAATTGAATATATTCTGTTTGGTTGTTTGTGAACTCTAGATAAATGCTCGGTTCCCTCCCTAACTCCTTTATTTCTTATCTTTTTATTCCTATATCCACAAAATATTAAACCACTTTGTTGTCTAGTTGGATTCTCTATAATTTTATATTCTATCATCTATCAACTCTTAAAATCATAGTAGTATATTTATTTTTCTATATTAACCTTATCACTTCCCCCCTCCTCTAATTCTTTATGATATAATTTATAATATTCGGCTTTATTTTCTATAAGCTGTGAGTGAGTTCCTTGCTCAAATATCATACCAGATTTCATAACAACTATGTGATCAACATCCTTAATACTCGATAAACGATGGGTGACAATTAAGGTAGTCTTACCTTTACGAATATTTACTAAAGAATTTAAAATTAATCGCTCAGAATTTTGGTCTAACGAACTTGTTGCCTCATCCCAAACTAAAATTGCTGCTGGCTTCAAAAATGCTCTAGCTATCGCTAAACGTTGACGCTGCCCACCTGAAAGCGTTGAACCTTGATTACCAATCATCGTATCATAACCAAATGGGAGCTGTGAAATAAACTCATCAGCATCAGCATATTTTGCCGCAGTAATAATTTCACTGCGAGTGGCATCTGGGTTACCATAAGCAATATTTTCTGCAACACTAGTGTCAAATAATGTAGTATCTTGCGTTACTAAAGAGATTTGCCGTCTTAAAGAGTCAATTTTTATATCTTTAATATCGTGACCATCAATTAAAATTTGTCCGCTAGTTGGGTTATAAAATCTTACTAATAAATTAGCTAATGAAGTTTTGCCGCTACCAGAACGTCCTATAACAGCTGTAGTTTTTCCTTGCATTAATTGTAAATTCAGATGCTTTAAAGCTACTTTATTATCAAATTTTAGCTCTACATTGTTAAAAACTACTGATGGATTAACTAACGAAACAGTCTGAGCATTTACACTATCTTTAATAACAGGCTCAGTATCTAGAATATTAAATACTCTTTTTGTTGCAGAGATACCTTCTTGTAGGTTGACATTTAAAGATACCAAACTTTTAAAAGGTCTATAAGCTGCAATAAAAGCTGAGATAAAAGCAAAAAATGCTCCTGGAGTAGTTTCTCCTTCTATAACTAATAGTCCACCATACCAGATAAGTCCTCCAACTGTGATACCACTTAATACTTCCATAATTGGTGAGATCAGTGCATCCAATTTGGCAGTTTTTTTTAGAAAACGTAAAATATTGCTGGAAATCAATAAAGCTCGATTGCTTTCAATTTTCTCTCCTAAGAAAGACTTAACAATTTTAATTGATCCAAAAGTCTCATCTAACCTTGAAGTATAATTAGCTAATTCCTCTTGAGCTTGACCTGATATTTTGCGAATTCTCTGTCCTAATTTCTGTATTGGATAAATTGCTATTGGAAATGCCATAAATACAATACAAGATAGCTTAGGTTCTAGCTTAAACATTACTAGAATAAGACCTAATACTGTTAAAAAATGTTTGGCAAAACATACCAGTATATTTGATACTGCACCACGCATCATCGAAATATCGTTAGTAAAGCGTGATATTAAACGCCCCGATGATTGAGACTGAATAAATAGAATATCGGCAAATAATAAATGTTCATACATTTTAATTTGCAAATCAGTTAAAATTTTCTGACCAACAAATTTAATTAAATAACTTGAATAATATTCAGCAATACCTTTAATAGTATGGATCATTATTACCATAAACGGTAGAAATAATAACATTTGACGATTGCGTATTAAAAATATTTGGTCAATGGTTGGTTGCACTAATTCAATAATATAAGCAGTACACACAGCCGAAACCACCATAAAAAATACTGCTACCCCCATCTGTTTTAGATATGGTCTTATATGGTCAACTATTAGCCTTCTTAAAGTGCTATAGGCATTATAGTCATAATTTATTAGATTATGTTTTTTTGGCAAAATTCTCTCCTTCCGTTTGGTAATTTGTTACAACTATTGCACTATACAGATAAATTACTGTACTGAACAATATTAGTAATAATAACATAAAAAATCCTAGCACTAAGTATATTGAATTAAAATATTGCCATAATAACATACAAAAAAATGGCGTTGTCGATGAAAGTATCATTCCACCAAGTGAATGAGATAGGCTACACATTCTAGCCCTAATATTAGTTACAAACATAGATTGGACAATAATTTGTAATGGCACTACGTAAAATGGAGCAAGTCCGATAAGTATTACCGGAAAGTAAATTACCGAAATTTTTATATATAATAGCAATTGTACAATAATTATCACTAACAAACTTAATGATAATGAGATGATAATTTGTTTTTTAGGATAAAACCTATCGGCTAAAAAACCAGACAACACCGACATAACAGCATAAATGCTTATTAAAACTATATTGATAATTTGAGATTGATGGCTATTGATAACCAATGCACTTTTCACAGCAAAGACTCCCCAAAAATAAATGAGAAAATGGTAAATACCCCCTATACAGCCACTGATTAATATTGCTAAAATAAATTTGCTAGGCAAATTTTTGATAATCTTTGCCAAATAAAAAAAGTTATAATCAGCAGATTTATGATCTTTTCTAGATTTTAAAAATTCTTCGCTTTCATGAAAATAGTGCCTCAAAAATATAATAATTAAGCCAAAAATTCCACCAATAATAAAATTCGCTCGCCATAAATAAGCAATTGACTGAAACTCTGTAGAAAAATGGTAAATTGTTGCCGCAAGCAATGCCCCAACCTGACTACAAAATGATACAATACCACTAGCACAATTTTTACTTGTCTTACCCACTTTTTCTACAACATAAATTTTTATTGCATCACTTTCTCCTGCTAAACTCATTAAAAATGTCATACGGCAAAATATTAAAATCATTGTCGCCACCATGCCAATTTTATCAAAATTAGGAGTCAATCCGATAAGAATTGTCGAGATAGTAGCTAAAAATACGGAGATTCTAACTGAGATAATTCTACCATATTTATCACTAATAAAACCAAAAATGATAGAACCAATGGGACGAGCTATTACAGCTATACTAAATATAGCAAAAAATAATAATATTTGTTGATCATTTGATCCTAATGGTAAAAAGTTTTTGGATAAAATAGTTGCTGATAGACCAAAAAGAGCATAATCATAATAACGGACAGTTGTTGTAAAAAAAGCAATTAAGAACGCCGGTCTTGTCATACATCTAGACCTATAATTTTTCTCATGGTATAATGAATAATCTTTATCGAATTTTTGACAGTTGTGGGGTCGACCTTAATTGTTCTAGTCTGAAATTAATAGCTTCAATCGGCTCAGGTATTTCTATTTTATAATGTTTATTCTCATAATCTTCTACTAATATAGATAATATTTCTAGTTGTTCTGACTGCTCAGAATTTTCTGTAGCTTCAAGTAATTCATCTATTTTTCTTAAGACGGATTTGTATTCTTGCTCTGTTTTAATTATATGTATGTTCATAATTTTATATCTCTTGAGCATTAATTTTATCATGAACCCATATTGGGAGCAAAGGCTATTTTACCAAGGCTATTTTACCAAACTATCATTTTAGAATGTTATCAACATATATTAGAAAAAAGCTTGTATACCAATAGCAGAATATTGTACAATTATGTTGCACAATATTTATTATATAATAATCAAATGGAAAAAGTAACTTATTCATATACTAGACAACATTTAAATACAATTTTAGATCAAATTGCTGATAATACTGAAGTCTTTTGCATTCACAGGAAAAATGGAAAAGAAGTAGTAATGCTTGAAAAAGATCATTATGATAGTTTAGTAGAAACTGCCTATTTATTACGTTCACCTAAAAACGCTCAAGAATTATTTAAGGCTTTAGCAGAATCAAAACAAAATATAGGAAAAAAAGTTGAGTTTTGAGATATAAAAAAATGTTAGTTATATGTGGACCTACTGCTAGTGGTAAGTCTTATTTGGCACATTATTTAGCCAAAATATATGATGGCGAGATAGTTAACAGCGACTCTATGCAGATATATAGGCATATCCCTATTATTACTGCTTCACCATCACCAATATACCGAGGTGAGATACCTTATCATCTTTATAACTTTTTATCCGTAGATCAAGAATTTTCAGTAATACAATATGTAAATCATGCTCTTGAGAAAATTACAGACATTCGTAATAGAGGTAAGCTGCCAATAATTGTTGGTGGTACAGGGTTATATATTAATTCCCTGCTTTTTGGTTATAATGAAATACCGACAATATCTCCAGAGATTAGGCAATATGTTAGAGAGTTGCACTCTAAGATTGGCTCATGTCAATTCTTTAATCAACTAAAAGAGCTTGATGTATTGGCTAGCCAGAAATTAAATAAGCATGATAGTCAGAGGGTTATAAGAGCCTATGAAGTATTTATGCAAACCAAGCAATCTATATTTACTTTCCAAGCTACACAGAATATACCCATTCTTCCAGAATTTGACTTTAAAGTAATTTTTCTACATCCGGAGCGAGAATTTCTTTATCAAACATGTAATACTAGGTTAGAAAAAATATTTAATGAAGGAGCAATTGAGGAAGTAGCTCTAATTAAAGAAAACTTTCCTGATATAATATCTTCTGCAATAAAAACCATTGGTCTACGAGAAATATTATCTTATCTAAATAATGAAATTACTTTACAAACTGCCTTAAATCTAGCACAAATTAAAACCAGGCAATATGCAAAAAGACAAATTACCTGGTTTAAAAACCAAATAAAAGACAAGATTACTCTAGAATATTCCAATAATCAACAATTTGAAAAGTTATTAACTAACCTTACGCGTGGCATTTAAAAGTCATATAGAAAATAGCTTGGCGTCATTGCGAGGAGCCACTTTAGTGGCACAAAGCAATCCATTTTTGTATCCCTGCTTGTCTTAATGTCATCCCTGCGAAAGCAGGGATATAGAGATTCCCGCCTACGCGGGAATGACAATAGTGGGCAGCTGCTAAGTGCTATTCGGATTAACTATATACTTAAAATATAGTCAATTCAGGAGAATTGACTATAGCAATCTTTGCGGTGTTGAATTATTAATATCTTAATTGTCATATCTATTATTTGATAAATCACTCTATAATCACCAATTCTGAGGGAGCGGCAACCTTTGAGGCTATGTTTTAAAGGTTTGCCAAATTTTATTGGATCAGATAATAGTTTTTTTTCAATGGTTATTTTTATTAAAGATTTGACTAGTGTAGGAAGCTTAGGAATATCTTTGTGTATAACTTGATCTGAATAAAGAAGATTATACATTAGACCTCTTGCAAAACTCGCTTATGCTGAGGAATTTGAAGGAGACGCGGAACGCAGAACCGCAACGTACTTAAGCGTACGTGAGGATTCGAGTACCGCATCGACGTACAAATTACCAGCAGAAGTAGAGTTTTGCAAGAGGTCTATTATTTCCAACTGTCCGTATAACTAATCCATTCCTTAGTATTAGCTATTCGTTCATCTGCTAATTTAGCTAATATTTTGTCCTCTTGAAGTTCTAAACTAGTTATAATAAGATCTTTTGCTACTTTAGATAGGGATTCATTGTTGATTTTAGCAATATCAACAATTTCATCAAATATTTTCTCGTCTAAAGACACTAATAATCGTTTAGCTGCCATAAGATCACTCCAATTGTATTTATTATTCAATTGTATCACATCTGATACAGAGTATCAATAAGTGGAGCCGACATAGCAGTTATATGTTAATATGAATTTACTATATTATACGATCAATATACTATATATATTTAATATTATAATTATAGTATCTATATGTCTAATAAAATAGCAATTAGCCAGTTTGAAAATCAGTGTCTTGAAATTATTAATAAACTTCAGGCTAATTTTGGATACCCATATTTTATTGTGGTCACTCTTGTAACCTGAGGAATTAACTGAGGAGAGGATATTAAATGTTTATTATAAATATTACTTACAAAACAAATCTTGCTGTTGTTGAAAAGTTTATTGCAAGTCATATAAAATTTCTAGATAATTATTATTCTAAAGGTTGCTTTATTGTATCAGGTCGTAAAAATCCTAGAATAGGAGGTATTATTCTTGCAAATATTAAGGACAAGAAGCAAGTTGATAGTATAATAAAAGAATATCCATTTTACATTAATAATATCGCTAATTATGAAATAATTGATTTTACCCCTACAAAATACCATGAAAAATTCGTGTATTTTACTAAAAATATTTATGACGATACTAAGAATATATAATATTGTATAAAGAATTCCATAACAAACTAGTAATTTATAATCATATAACTAAAACGTATACGTCATTGTGAGACCACGCAAGTAGGTCGGCAATCCACATTTATTGGACAACAACTACGTGGAAATGACAATTTACAATAAATATTAGCCTGGTTATCTATAATCCTTATAAAACAATAATTAGAATTAATAATGATTTACCCTACCTTACTTATTCCTTTATTTATCCTGTTTCTCTATTTTAAATTTAGAAAGACATTTTATATTACCTCAATAATCTATCCAGTAGTTGCTGTTATATTATTAATTAATAGCCAAAATGAGGTGGTAATTAATCTATATAATAATAGTTTTATTATTAATTTTAGTAATGAAAATAAATTAATAGCACTTGCTTTTATGATGATAACGTTGGTGACTAACCTATATGCCATTAGCCAAAACAGGAAATTTGAGGTATTGATAGGTAGTTTATACTCAGCCTCTTCCTTGATCTGTTTATTTGCTGGGGATTTTATCTCGATGTTTGTTGCTCTAGAAATGATGATGATATGTGCCACTTTGTTAATTTTTTACGGTAATTATAAAAATAGTATTAGGGCGGCAAGACAGTATTTCCTTACGCATCTTATAAGTGGTAGTCTTATCTTAATAGGGATTAGTTATATAATCACCAATAGTTCTAACATACAAATTATTTCTCTTAGCCAATTGATAGAGAATAGAGATGCTTCTTCTATCTTTTATGTTCTAATACTTAGTGGTTGCTTAATTAATGTAGCGAGCATACCTTTTTCCGGATGGATTGTTAATTGTTATCCATTTGCCTCAACTTCAGGGATGATATATTTAACCAGCTTTACTAGTAAAATATCGATCATTATACTTCTTAAATTATTTAGTGGTTTAGAGATACTTAAATTCTTTGGATTATTAATGATTATATATGGTGGGGTTTATGCTTGTATAGAAGATAACATCAAGAGATTAGTCTGTTATCTTACTGTTTCTCAGCTTGGATTCATGGTGATTGCCATTGGCACAAAATCTCAACAAGCAAATTTAGCAATCATAGTTTTTCTTTTTGTCCATATATTGTATAAAGCTTTATTTGGTCTATATGTTGCTATATTAATAGATAAAGGTAATGTAGAAAATTGCTCTGAGATAAAAGGGCTTTACTCATGGAGAAGCCCTTTATTGCTTGGTAGTTTAATAGTTAGTGTATTATTCATTATAGCCTTACCTCCTCTTGCTAGTTTTGTTAGCAAAATTATTGTGACCAATGTTTTGGATCAGGATATTAATTATTATGCTATTTTCCTGTTAAAAATTATAACATGTGCGGCTTTATTTTCCACGGTTAAATACAAATCTCTGACTAAGAACTTTTACCCTATAATGAATATTTTGAGCAGAGTCAGCTTATTGGTCATGCTATCGTTTGTATTGGCAACTAATTTCTTTTTAGAGCAAGGCTTAAAATTAGTATGGTCATCTTATCCTGTTGAAACACTTGATATAAATTGGTTGGATATAGTAAAGCAAGTAGTAATAATAATAATAGGTATATTGCTTAGTGTAGTTTTTGGTAAAAAAATTTCTAGACGTTCAACTGCTAACATAAATCTAGATTTATTTCAGTTTGTTGAAAATAATTTTCGCCGTATTTATTACAAATATCACTTAGTGGGACACGATTTTAATGATAGACTGGGGGCGGAATACCCTGTTTTGAAAAGAGTAGAAAAAAATGCTTTACGTAAGATAAAATCTTTGCATAATCAATCAACAAGTCTATTAGTCGTAATTATATCGTTAATTACCTTTCTAATAATAGCACTAAATGAGGATAAAATGCAGCCACCTATAGCCGATAAGATCGATTACAGTTTTACATTGCACGGTCAAAAAATTACAGATAAATATAACTGGCTTAGAGATATAAAATGGCCTAATGTTAGCGATAAAAAAATCATAGAATATTTACAGGCAGAAAATAAATATTCCGAGCAATTTTTTGAGCCATTACAAAAAGAAAAAGATAAAATATTTGAAGAGTTAAAGGGTCGAATTAAACTTGCTGATCAGTCAACTTACGTCAAAAAAGATAATTACTATTATTATACCAGAACTGAAGAAAATGCTGAATATCCTATATATAGCAGAAAAATTGGGTCAATAGATGCTCCAGAAGAAATTATATTAGATATCAATGTTATTGCCAAAGACAATAAATTTACTGATCTAGGTCTAGCATCAATCTCCCCCGATCATACGCTACTAGCTTATAGTGTTAATTTCACTGGTGATGAAAAATATACAATTAAAGTTTATAATTTAAAGACCAAAGAATATTTACCAGATGAAATACATAATGTTAGTCGCAATATAATTTGGCATGAACATCTGAAAGGGTTCTTTTATATGCCAATTAATGAAAATTTTCGTCACGATAAATTAATGTTTCACTCTTTAGGAGATATAGCTTCCAATGATAAGTTAGTATATCAGATAACAGATTCATTATATCATCTGAATGCTAGTAAGTCATCCAGTCGACAATATATTTTCGTTGATGTATCTGGTCATAATGAAAATGAAACATATGCTATAGAAATGTCTGATCATAGCTTTCAGCCTAAGCTTATTAGACCTCTAAAGGGAGGAGTTTTTTATGATGTTAAGCATAATGGTGATAATTTTTATATTAATACCAATGAAGGGGCAAAGAACTTTCGCATAGTATTAGTAAATGTGCATAATTTTCAAAATGATTTATGGGAAAATAATTATATATCAGAAGACCCAACTAGATATTTAGCTAGTTTTAATATTACTAACAATTATTTAATAGTTAATTATCGTGATCAAGGATTGCCAGTTATTAAAATAAAGCATCTTAAAGAGCAGAATGAAAAAATTATTCATTTCCCGGATGCTGCTTTTACTGCTTCAGCTTTCTCTACTAATTTTGATGAAGATGATATTCGAGTAAATTATTCTTCGCTTGCTAGACCGAACACCACTTATAGTTATGATTTTAACAGTGAGCAGCTATCAATATTGAAAGTACAGGAAATACCAAGTGGCTTTAATCCTGAAGAATATATGGTGGAAAGAATATTTGCTGATAATGAGGGGGTTAAAGTACCAATTACCTTATTATATAAAAAATCATTGTTTAACAAGGATGGGAAGAATCCTTTATATTTATATGGTTATGGTTCATATGGTATCAGCATACCAGTATCCTTTAGGAATACCGCTATTTCTCTTGTAGATCGTGGGTTTGTCTATGCTCTTGCCCATATTAGAGGTGGAGACGATCTCGGGCATGATTGGTATCAAGCTGCTAAATTCCTCAATAAAAAAAGAACTTTTGATGACTTTATTGTTTCTGCTAAACAGTTAATTAAAGAAAAATATACTAGCCAAGGTAATATAGTAATTTGTGGGGGAAGTGCAGGAGGGATGTTAATTGGAGCGGTCATTAATGAGCAACCAGAGTTGTTTAAAGCCGCCATTGCCCATGTGCCTTTTGTTGATGTATTAAATACTATGCTCGATGAAAAACTACCATTAACCCCTAGTGAATTTAAGGAGTGGGGTAATCCTAAAGAACTAGATTATTTTAACTATATTAAGTCTTATTCTCCGTATGATAATATAAAAGCTCAAAACTACCCTAGTCTATTTATCACGGCTGGAATTTCTGACCCTAGAGTTGGTTATTGGGAAGCAGCTAAATGGGCAGCAAAGATTCGGGCAACAAAACTCGACGATAATATATTATTGCTAAAAACTAATATGGATTCAGGGCATAAAGGTTCTTCTGGTCGTTTCGATTATCTAAAAGAAGCAGCCGATGAGATAATATTTATATTTAGGGCTTTTGGTATAGTCAGATAGTATAGTTAACCGGATTGTGAGCGTTCACGGTTTTTTTGCTTTCTTATGATGAATAAAAAATATGCTCACCAAGCGTCATTACGAGGAGCCGCTTTGCGGCGACGCGGCAATCCAAAAAGTGACCAGGAATAGATTGCTTCGTTGGCTACGTCTTCTCGCAATGACGTCTTGTACTTTAACTTTTTTTCCGTAAACGCTCACGATTCTATAGTTACTATAATGTAGGGGTTTTAGTTATCTCATCATATCTCTTCAATCTAGATAATATAGGTTCTAAATCAGATAGCTTAATCATACAAGGTCCATCACTTGGAGCATCATCTGGCTCCTGATGAACTTCCATAAAAATACCAGCGACTCCAACGCTAACAGCTGCCCTTGCCAGTATTTCAACATATTTCCTCTCGCCACCACTACTATTGCCTATACCACCTGGCTGCTGAACCGAATGGGTTGCATCAAAAATTACTGGAGCCCCAGTTTCTGCCATAATTGGCAAACTACGCATATCTGATACTAATGTGTTGTAACCAAAACATACTCCCCGCTCGGTAAGCATGATATTCTTAGCCCCAAAGCTTTCCAGCTTAGCATGGACATTCTTCATATCCCAAGGAGCAAGAAACTGTCCTTTTTTCACATTAACTATCTTATTGGTCAGTGCTGCAGCCCGTAATAAATCTGTTTGTCTACATAAAAAAGCGGGAATTTGGATTATATCAACAACTTCAGCAACTCTGGCACATTGACCCTCTGTATGAACATCGGTAAGAATGTGACAATTAAAGGTTGATTTTACCTTATACAAAATTTCTAGCCCTTTATCAAGCCCACTACCACGAAGACCATTAATTGAAGTTCTATTTGCTTTGTCAAACGATGATTTATAAATAAATGGTATGTTAAGTTTAGCCGTAAGAGTCATAAGCTTGTCTGCCATAAATAGTGCATGATCTAGAGTTTCTATTTGGCATGGTCCAGCAATCAAAATAAATGGTAGAGAATTGCCAATTTTGATATTATGTAAGTCAATTATTTTTTGCATAAATACAGTGGCTCCTTAAATTCTATTTCGCAATAGGCAAGCTAGATTCTTGTTGCTTATCATCAACTTGCTCTATTTTCTTAATTATTCCCGAATTTTTCTTAGAAGACAGATTAGCCAGAATAACAGCGTTAATCATAAATAACGTGGCAAGTACTACCGTAGTTCTAGTCAAGAAATTAACCACCGTCCGACCTGCAACAACACCCATAGTCCCATTACCACCACCAATACCACTTAATCCATCACTACCAGTCTTTTGCATTAAAATTACAATAATTAGCAATATTGCTATCACAATATGAACAAAAAGTAATATATTTATCATTTTTTAAAAACCCTATAATTTAACCCTAAAAATAATTAATTAGTTATCGTAGGCAGCCTCTTAGCAATGATGCCAGTTCGAGTTAGCTATATTTAACATTTGAACTAGCATTTGATAATCAAGTGAGGATTTGCCAACCATAACCCCATCAATATTCTGTATACTTAATATCTTTTCTATATTATCTAAATTTACAGATCCACCATATACTAAGCTGATACTATTTGCAACTTGCCTTTGCTTGAGATAATAATTAAGATCATCAAATATTTCTGTTAATTGTTCTTGTCCAGGAGTAATCCCTGTTCCTATAGCCCAAATTGGTTCATATGCTACTATTAAATTTTGTTCACCTACTATATTTGGCAAAGATTCCTCTAACTGCTTTAATAAAAAATCTTTATAATTATTGTTTTGTCGTATAGCTAAATCCTCTCCAATACAAATAATAGGGGTGACTTGAGACTCCAAACAATTTTCTGCTTTTTGTCTTATTAATGCATTAGATTCTTGTAAGAAATTTCTTCGTTCACTATGACCAACAATAGAGTAATTAATTTTACTCAGTTTTAATAGTAAGCTAGAATATTCTCCAGTGTAACTCCCCTGCCCTACAAATCGACTAACATTTTGTCCACAAAATTCTAAAGATTTAAATTTGTCAGATAGATAAGCAAGGTAAGGAACAGGAGGAGCTATAATAAGCTGATTATTATAGTCAATTGAGGAGAAGTTGGTGACGTCGTCGCTCAATGCTCGCCTATTACTTATAGGCGTCGCTCCATCGCTCCTAGTCCCAAATTTTCCTGAATTAATGGTATGGACCTACCCTA
>CAJYCY020000028.1:0-24783 GCA_913698135.1 Labidopullus appendiculatus
AGAAAGGTCTGACTCAATAAAACTATCTTTTTCTAATTTTAAAGATGTGCTATCGATTAAAGCCAGCACATCCTTCGGCAAATGAGTTGCCAAAAATTCTTTGGCAACTATTGGATTCTCCATAGATTTGCGAAAGATTTCATCATGTTTTGGCTTTTCTATAGTCATAACTTACATATAACAAAGAATTTTAGAGAAGTAGGTAACAACATTTTCTACTGTTAACTCTTCTATTATTCCTGTTTTACGATCTTTTAATTCGACCACATCTTTCTCAGAGTTTTTGGAACCAATAATTATTTGGTACGGTGAACCTATAAGATCATGAGTGGCAAATTTTTTACCAGCTCTCTCATTTGTATCATCGTATAATACCTCTATTTTATTTGCTACAAGCTGATCATATAGATTTTGCGATAGTTCATTGCATTTACTATCAAGTATATTCAAATTTAATATTGATACCATAAAAGGAGCAATATTTGGAGGCCATATAATCCCTTTATCATCATGACTTGATTCAATTATAGCGGCTAAAAGTCTTGAAATACCTATACCATAGGAACTCATTTCCACTGGCACAAGACTCCCATCACTAGCATTTACTAGAGCCTTCATTGCTTTAGAATATTTTGTACCAAGATAAAAAATATGCCCAACCTCTATGGCCTTACTACTAGCAAGATTCTCTTCTGTTAACAAACATTTATCATGAACATGTTTTTCTTCTGCTACCGCATATAAGGATTGTAATTTTTCAATATCTAAATTTTCCTGATCTATTAAAGATAGAAATTTTTTGTCATAAAAAATAGTACTCTCGCCATTAGCGGCAAGAATATGGAACTCATGGCTTAACCCCCCCCCAATTTGACCATTATCAGCAAGTACTGGGATTACACGGAGTCCTATATCACGAAAAGTTTGCATATATGCTAGATACATCTGATTATAAGTTTTTATCGCACTTATTTGGTCTATATCAAAAGAATACGCATCTTTCATTAAGAACTCTCTACCACGCATCACCCCAAAGCGAGGTCTAATTTCATCCCTAAATTTCCACTGAATATGATATAAGTTTTTTGGCAAATCTTTATAGGACTTAATATTATTTCTAAAAATATCGGTAATCATATCTTCATTAGTAGGTCCAAATAACAACGTATTATCATGGCGATCCTGGAATTTTAACATTTCCTTGCCATAATTTTCAAATCTTCCAGATTCCATCCATAAAGATGCTGGTTGAATACAAGGCATTAATATTTCGATGGCACCTACTTTATTCATATTAAGTCGGACAATATTTTCAACATTTTTTAGGGCTTTTAACCCCATAGGTAACCAGCTATAAATTCCAGCAGATTGTTGTCTTATCATACCACTTCTAAGCATCAATCTGTGAGAAACTACTTGAGCCTCTGCTGGCTCTTCCTTTAGCACTGGTAAAAAATATTTTGATAGTAACATGGCTGCTTTACCTCAATGATAACAGTTTGATTAGACCTCTTGCATAACCTAAAAATAATTGAGGAATTTTTAGGAAAAACGAAGTCGAGTACCGCAGCGTACTTAGACGTACGTGAGGAACGGAGACGAGTTTTGACAACAAAATTACCAATTAGATTAGGTTATGCAAGAGGTATATTATTTTTTGGCAATAATATTTAGAAATTCATGACGATATTTCTGCTGCTCTAAATATATACCAGTATAATGCATAGTATTCATAATACTATCATTTTGCATAACACCTCTAAGAGTCATGCAACTATGTAATGCAGAAATCCTGACCGCAACACCCATAGGCTTAATATATTTCTGTAATGTTTCAGCAATTTGTACTGTCATTTTTTCTTGAATCTGTAATCTTTTTGCAAAAACATCAACTATTCTGGCAAATTTACTGATACCTATTATACAATTATCTGGTATATAAGCTATATCAACCGTACCATTTATTGGTAATAAATGGTGTTCGCAAAAAGAATTAAACTTTATGTCTTTTAATAGAATGAAGTCCTGAAAGTTACCAGTCTCATAAAATTTAGTAGATAATATTTCTTCTACATTTTTATTGTATCCACAAAACATCTCTTGGTAAGTTTTTATTACTCTATCAGGAGTTTTTGCTAACCCCTCTCTATTTGGGTCCTCACCAATAAATCGTAATAAAGTTTTAACTGCCTCTTGGGCTTCTTCTATAGTAGGTTTTTTCAAGGTCATTATTTTTATTATACTAATTATTTCAATACCATCTTTTTACCACAAATAACAACAAACATCAAGCCACCAACAATAGCAATTAGTCCTCCACCACCCATTGCCCCCATCAGTAACTTACTGCTAATAGTCATTTCTACCCCTGGGGTTTTTCGCATCACCCCATAACCACCAGCAAAAAGAAGAGCTATAATATGTAACATTTGTCCGATAGTTAAAGTAATAATTGCTGCAGAGGAATATGAATTTTTCTTTTGTTCATTATTACATGCATTGTCACATAAAAGAAAGCTAAATCCCATAAATGCCACACTTATTCCAACAATTGAACCATGATAGTGGGCAGGAACAGTAACGTTCATACTGGTAATTAACACGCCAATAAACCCTCCAGACAAAAATAATATGCTAGAACAAATGATGCTTGCTTTTATAGGAGAATTTCTTACAGAAGAATTTACCACTAGTTTATGATTATGGCTGACTAGCTCATAAAAGATTAGTATTAAAGACAGAACTGGGGCTATCCCACCACCATATTTCATTTGTTTAGTATAATATTCTTTGAATTCAGCATCTATAATGTCATATGATAAGTGTCCCCAAATAGCTGCAATACTTATCAAAAAATTTAAATATAATAATATCAGATACAATTTGTTAAATCTTAATTCTTTATTTACCCAAGTATTGGATAATAATATCATTACTAATATCATAATTTGTGTGTAAATAAATTGCAATAAATGCCCCCCACTCCAAAAAAGCAATTCATAGTAAAATTCTATATCGACTGGCACAAGTCTAATAACTTGTTGTAGTTGATAATAAGAACAAATAAAACATACCCATACTAACACCCACATTATTGCAGTAGAAAGGATAGTAAAATTGATCAATTTTTGACTTTTTAGGTTCTTAATCGTTGCTAGGATGACGTTTGATGAAAATAACAATACCGATACACCAAATAAACTAATTCCGAGAATAAACATTATATTCTCCAACATTGGTATGTAATTATTCATTACAGGAAGATTTTGTCCACAAAGTGGTGATAAAGCTATTAGTGCAGTGCCAAAAAATGCTATTATTACATATGTTATACTGGAAGTTGTCGGCTGTAAATTATAGCTCCAAATACATGCTGTAACGGATATCAACCAAACTAGGATTGATAAATTAACATGAATAACCAAAGCCGATTTAAAGATTTCTGTATTGGGAAATAGGGTAACTAATATTGGAGTGCGAAGCATTACCAATATTATTGAATACACCCCAGCAAGGGCAAGCGAGATTACACCATTTCTAAGCCAGCAAACAGCTAATTTATTACGGCTTAATTGATCAATTATATTATTCTCAAGATTCATAAAGAATAGTTACGATGGTGGGTTTGAGAAGACTTGAACTTCCGACCTCACGCTTATCAGGCGTGTGCTCTAACCAGCTGAGCTACAAACCCATTAATACCTTTTAAATATTGACGGTATTTAAGTCGATTAAGGGGGTTAATTACCTTGAAGTGGTGGGCTCGCCGGGATTCGAACCCGGGACAACCTGATTAAAAGTCAAGTGCTCTACCAGCTGAGCTACGAGCCCTAAACATAATGCTTAAAGACAAATTGTGTCCCAAAACATATTCCAACACGCTTTACTTTATCGTTTAAAAAGGCTATCATGTCAACAATTATTTTGGTAAATATCTTTAAATGGTAACTTATGCATTCTGATGTTGCAATTATTATCCCTTCAAGACTTGATTCGGTTAGGCTTCCTAAGAAACCTTTGCAATTGATAGGGGAACTGTCAATAATTGAACGCGTTCTAAAGCAAGTACACTTAACCAAACTAAAAAATATTTATGTAGCAACTGACTCAGGAATTATAGCTAAAAAAGTTACTGATTGTGGTGGGCAATTGATTATGACAAACCCAGACTGCCAAACTGGTACTGACCGTGTCTACGAGGCATTTCAGGCAATACCTAACAATCATAATATTAATTATATCCTAAATGTCCAAGGTGACATGCCTTTTATAGAACCGGAATCAATTATTAAAGTTATTGAAAGCCTAAAGTCTAGTGACTGTGATATTATGACCCCAGTAGTAAAAGTTGGTATAAACGCCGTAAATGGCAATAGTAATGTCAAAGTTATTACTGACCATAATGATAAGGCTCTGTATTTTTCTCGTAGTCTTATTCCTTATGGTTCTGAAGAATTTCTATATCACGTAGGAATGTATGGGTTCCGCAAAGAAGCATTAATTAAATTTATAAACTTACCTGTCTCCACTTTAGAATTAAGCGAAAAATTAGAACAACTAAGAGCCTTACAAAATAATATGTCCATAGGGGTATGTTATGTTAATAATATCCCCATTTCTGTTGATACCCCGGAAGATTTAAACAAAGCTATCAAATTTTATCAACAATTTAATATATAGTCAATTGATGAGAAGTTGCTTTAGTAGCATTGTAAGTTGTTATTCCCGCTTCGGTACGGAATATTAGATTCCCGCCTAGGCATTGGGGACAACTGGTTTTTTTTGTCATTCCCGCGTAGGCGGGGAATCTGGATCCCGCACTGAAGCGGGGATGACAAGAAAGCCAGTTGTCATACCTACTCTCTTGTCACCCCTGCGTAAGCAGGGGTCTAAAAACACCCAAAAAGCCCTGAGATATTATAGATTCCCGCCTACGCGGGAATGACAATGGAGTCCAAGTGTCATCCCTGCGAAGGCAGGGATCTAAAAATACCCAAAAAGCCCTAAGGTATTATAGATTCCGCACCGAAGCGGGAATGACAAGAAAGCCAGATGTCATCCCTAATGTTATAGCTCTGCATCGCTATGATGCACTTCACCAGCTAGCACTGAATTTGTTCCCTCATTAGCTATAGTATTTTCTACT
The DNA here is from genome assembly GCA_913698135.1 of Labidopullus appendiculatus. Lineage (NCBI taxonomy): Eukaryota > Metazoa > Arthropoda > Insecta > Coleoptera > Staphylinidae > Labidopullus > Labidopullus appendiculatus. Next base: position 5,147 of record CAJYCY020000028.1, read on the forward strand.
ATAGCATTAACATTTGCCCCGCAATTTATTAACAATTGAAATAGCTTTTCCTGGTGGCCTTGAGCAGCGTAGTCTAGACAGGTATTATCAAGTCTGTCTATAGCATCAATATCTGCCCCGTTATCTAGTAACAATTTAGTCATATCTAACTTACCTGTTTTGACAACGTGGTGTAAAATTGTCCTACCATCACCGTCTTTAGCATTAACATCCACCCCTCCTTGCTCTATTAGCAATTTAAGTATATCTAACTGATTGGCAGAAACAACTTGACATAAAGCTTTATTAGATAGAAATCCAATCTTCCCTTCAGCCCCCTCTAACAACAATTTAACTGCCTCCCAATGTTCGCCAGCAATAGTATATTCTAGCCATTCCAACCTTGTGCCTTGCAATTCTTGATGAACATCATTGTCTGTAGCATTTACATCCGCCCCTTGTTCCTTAACTATCTCCACCTGGCTGTTATTATAGTCATTTGATGAGAAGTTGATGACGTCGTCACTCGTCCGCTTACTATCTATAGGCGTCGCTCCATAGTTCTTAATCACAAATTCTAAATTAGCTATACTAGCTTCTAGCAACTCCACCTTTATAATTCCCTGGGTACGTATAGCATTAATAACATAATCAATAACATCTACTGCCCCTAGTTTAGTTAACTCCTCTTGACTACTATGCCGAATGTTTTGATTTTGTGATTTACTCATTGTATTATTCCTCAAATTTAATGTTAAAAAAAGATTTAGTATCTCACCTTACGCATAACCCATAACAATTTAAAAATTCCGGGAAAGTACAAAACGCTATTAGCGAGACCACTACATGGTCGAAGCAATCCACATTCATTAGATTGCTTCGTCGCTACTAAAGTAGCTTCTCGCAATGACGCCAAGCTATTTTTTTATATGACCTGTAAATGCCATGCGTAAGGTGAATTAGTATCCAAGATATCACTCCTAGACCGCTTCTGTTTACAGTTTTTATCCGTATTTGACGACGTCAAATATTGCGAGGGCATAATATCAAATATAATTAATATAGCAACTATTATTTTTATAAAAAATCTAATATCTCAAAACTACATAAGGTAACTATTTTCCCATCCTCAAGGTGAATTCTTATACCCCCATTTTCATCTATATCTTTAAAAATCCCTGATATTTTTGCGTTTCCATCATTTACACTAACCATCTCGCCTAACTTATAAGCATTTCTAAGCCAATATTGTCTTATTTTACTAAATCCCTGTTCTTTCCACCTACTAAAATATTTTTCAAAATTAATCATCAAGATATTTAATAAATATTCTGTATCTTTTACTTCTATATTCTCATCAGATAAATTGGTTGCCAGTTGCTCAATATTTACAGGGCTTTCCTTGATGTTAATGCCAACACTTATAATAAGATAATTATTGTTATTTATAGTAATAGATTCAAGCAATATACCAGATACTTTCTTGCCATTTATCAAAATATCATTTGGCCATTTTAATTTGATAGAATTCTCTGAATTAGCTGTAAGAGAAGTAATAGTTTTATACACAACAATAGCCATAACAAAAGATAGTTGCGGAAGATAACTGAGATTAATTTGATGCTTTAATAATATACTAACATGCAAATTTCCTAGATTAGAATGCCAAGTTTTGTTATTTCTTCCACGCGATTTTGTTTGATTTTTTGCTAATATTACATAACTACCATCAGGACAGCTCTTAGCCATCCTAATAGCTTCACAGCTAGTACTATCTATTGTATCAAAAACTAGTAACTTATATTTTTTCTGCCAAGACATAATTACCTCATAAAATTTAGGGTGATTTTAAAAGTCGTAGAAAAACAGTATAAAAATCCAAAGCGTCATTGCGAGAAGGCGTAAGCCGACGAAGTAATTTGTAAGTTAAATATAAACAATTAAAATTTTGTCAACATAATAGAGCCTAGGAGTCTGCCTGCGATAACTAATTAATTATATTTTGAGCTATTTTTTGGCGAGAATAAATATGATTTATGCAGGAATAGTGTAACTATTTCAAGAAAATCATGTTTATTCGCAGCCAAAAAGAGCCAAATATAGAATTACTTTCGTTATCGCAGGCAGACTCCTAGCACTAAATTAAAAAATATCAGATAGCTCTGTTGTCGTACCATCACCTGATAATACTATATCATTATTAGGTAAATCGTCATATAAAGAATTAGCAATATTATTACTTATTGCTTTAGATAAGGAATTTACATTGTTAGATAATTCTTTTAAATTACTACTTATTTTAGGTGACAAATGCACTTGTTGTTGATTATTTAAAGTGTGTAAAGTGCGTGAACTGTCTATATACCACCGCACTGTATCAACCAAAGAATCTGTGTCTGTTATTTTGACATCATGATTTTCTAATAGTGGCTGCATATAATTAGCATAGTTCTGTACCAAACTAATCTTTGCAAAAATAATATTTGCAACACCAAAATCTGATGCTGTCTTACCATTATTATTAGCTATATCTGATTTTGTTCCCCATTCTAATAATATTTTAGCCATATCAGGGTGATTATTTTTTGTTGCAAGGTGTAATGGGGTATTACCAAATTTATTTTGAATGTTTACATTATTTTTGGTAAGGAAATGATTTGCTAAATCTATATCACCTTTTTCTACAGCTTTAAATAAGGCATAACCCCCGTAGCGTGCTTTATAAAAAAGTTGTTTCAATGACATATTTACCTCTTAATTATTAGTGATTGCTTTTTTATTCCACCAAAATAACCGCTTAATACGGTTTATTTAGTTGCTGGCACTATATAATAAAATTTCACCTTATGCAAGCACTTACTTTAATAATTCCATGTTTTCTTAGTTTTTATCATGTTTTTTATTATTTAAAATCTCTCTTGCTTTAGCAAGCCTTATAAACCTTCCAAAAGCAAGAATCATAGAGTCAACAAAACCATCAAAACCAAATACCCAATATCGTCTTATAAAGAATGATTTTAGAAAATAAAAAATAATTTCTGTAGCAATTCTTATTTTTGATGGATTCCTACCTAGTTTGACGAAATCTTCTGCCTGCTCGGAAGAATAAAAATTTGCCTTAGCTACCATTTGCTCAATTGACATGCCAGACCTATGATAAATTATACCATTTAACTCATAGATTTTGTCTTGTGGATTAATATCTGGGTTAAATAACACCGAATCATGAGTAGTAGTACTAATATTATTAGAAAAACTACTATATTTACGGTTATATAATCTGATGAATTTATGATAAGGAGCAAAGCGACGAACTTTATGATCGTTACGGTGCAATATAACATTTTTAGTACGATAAGCTAAATAATTAGCTTGAATATTTGAAGCAAATATAAATTCTATTTCATCCTGTAATTCCTTTGACAGCTCCTCATCAGCATCAATATTTAATATCCAATCATTCTGACATAAACTCTCACCAAAAGCTTTTTGTTTAACATAACCACCCCATTCGTTAAAAATCACTTTGGCACCTAAATTTCTAGCAATTTGCACTGTATCATCAGTACTACCACTATCAACAACAATAAGTTCCTCTACAATGTCCTTAACACTGTTAATAGCTCTTGCCACTCTAGCAGATTCGTTTTTTGTAATAATAAAGGCTGAAATCTTAAGCATATTACCCTTTAACTCATGAAGAAAGAAAAAATTAACAGAAACCCTATAACAAAGCAACTGATAAACCTTAAGCCTTGATATGTTGGTATTAACTCCGGATGCAAACTTTTATTTGCCTCAAAAAAGTACATAGACCTAACTATTTTGAGGTAATAATAAGCTGCTATAATACTGGTAGCAATAGCTACAAATGCTAGAGTAAATTGCTCCTCTACAATAGCCTGATAAAAAATGAAATATTTACCAAAAAATCCCGCCAGTGGGGGAATACCAATCATCGAGAACATGATAATGGTAATCCCAGCAGCTAAAGCCTTACGACTATTCGCCAGACCCTTAATATCATCAAAATTTGCCGTATCAGCTTTTTTCCCCAGCAGAGCAATTAAACAGGCAAAAAAGCCTAAAACGGAAGCAGCATAAATAAATATATATATTAATGCTGCTTCATTACCTTGCTCACTATGCAAAGCAACTCCCAGCAAAACATAGCCAATATTTAGAATAGTGCTGTATCCCATTAGCCTTTTGAGAGAGGTTTGTCTAATAGCCCCACCTGCCCCAACCAACATCGACAAAATTGCTGTTATTTTTATTAAATCAACTGAAATTTGTTTATAATCACCAACTACCATCGTCATTATATTTAATAACACCACTACATTGCCAAATTTTGTAGCAGCAGCAAAATAGGTAACTGAAGGAATTGGTGATCCTTCATATACATCTGGTGTCCAAGCATGCAAAGGAGCACTAGATAATTTAAAGAAAATACCACTTAAAAAAAGTACCAAGCCACTTACTAACCCAATATTTGGCTGCGGTGATTGATTTAATTTTTGTAGAATATTACTATAATCTAAACTACCACCAAATCCGTAAATAAAAGACATCCCGAATAATGTCAAACAACTAATCAAACTACCTAGAATAAAATATTTTAATGCCCCTTCTGATGATTTAATATTATACAAACTAAAACCGGCTAGTACATACACTGCTAGTGCTTGCAATTCCATAGCCACAAATAACAATAAAAAATTACGTGCTGATATAGTAATAAAAATACCAACAGTCGAAAGCAGCACTAAGGTTATGAACTCTGGCTTAAATTTTTCATTATAGTCAATTGATGAGAAGTTGGGGACGTTGTCGCTTGTCGCTTGCCTATTACTTATAGGCGTCGCTCCATAGCTCCTAGCCCCAAATTCTCCTGAATTGACTATAGTGATCTTACAATAATCATTATAAATTATCATGGTCATCACCGAAAAAAGTAAAACACAAGATTTACAAACACCAGTAAAGCTATTAGTAGCAAAGGAATTACTAAAAGCTACTGCCTCACCCTGAACGCAAGCAATAAAAAGTACAATCGATAATAATATCGTAATATTAGTGATAATTCTAGTTTTTTTGCTAAATAATACAGCAGATAATTGAGTAAGCAAAGCCAGTAAGGTCAGCATTATCTCAGGCAAAATAATTATAAATTGTTTTAAAATTGGGCTTATCATATTTTAAGTTTTTGGATTTAGTATAATATAAATAGTTAATATATACTATAAGATCACTAGCACTAAGTATAATATAAAAATATTTAATTTTACATGATAGCTAACCATGGCAATATTACACCAAATTCACAGATGTCATTGCAAGACTACGTAGTGGTCGTGGCAATCCATTTCTAACTATTTTCCTGGATTGCTTCGTCGGCTCACGCCTCCTCACAATGACGGAGGAGCTATAGTTAATTCAGGAGAATTTGGGGCTAGGAACGATGGAGCGACGCCTATAAGTAATAGGCGAGCATTGAGCGACAACGTCCCCAACTTCTGATCAATTGACTATATCTAGCACATTAACGGGTTAGTTATATATCATCGTATCCGCGAAAACCCTTTGAATAAACTATACACCCATAAAGTCAGTATAATGTTTTTATCAATATCAGTTTAAAATAATATTTGACTTTATACGTCAATGACGTAATAATATTGATATGGAATATATAAAATCTCCTTTGTTTAATAAATTTGTTAAGTTCATATTTAACTGATGATGATTACGCAGACTTTCAATGGTATTTAGCCTTATACTCTAAATCAGAAGATATTATTCCTGGCAGTGGAGGACTTAGGAAAATAAGATGGATGGCTAAAGGACGAGGCTGAAAACATTCCAGCTGCTATTTTAAAGAAAATAAAAGAGGAGTTAGGATTATGAAAATAAGACGAGATATCGGAACAGAAATTTTACAATCCATTCAAGAGATAAAGACAAGAAAGGGTAATGTACAGAAAATAGAAACAAAAGATGATATAGTGAATATTAGAAAGTACTTACAACTATCTCAAGTAGATTTTGCTGTTTTAATGGGGATTAATGTTAGAACATTACAAGAATGGGAGCAAGGGCGTCGTAAACCTAGGGGAGCAGCTATATCTTTATTAAAAATAGCATCTAAACATCCCCAAATTTTTATTAACTAATTCACCTTACGCATAGCACTTAAAAGCCATAGGGAAAATAACCTGGCGTCATTGCGAGCGAACGTACGTGAGCGTGACAATCCATGAAGCGATTAGATTAGAAATGAATTGCTTCGTCGCCACCAAAGTGGCTCCTCGCAATGACAACGTAATACTAAGCTATACTCTTTAAACTAATAAACAAGTGATAAAATGACCTTTAACTCAAGCAAACTTAACAATGGACTAACTGTTGTTACTTACCATATGCCTAATATAAAATCCGTAGCTATTAATCTTATTGTTAATGTAGGTAGCCGCTATGAACAATATTCAGAAATAGGGATATCTCATTTTCTTGAACATATGGCATTTAAAGGAACAACAACTAGAACTGCTAAGCAAATTGCTGAAGAATTTGACTCTATAGGAGGGCAGTTTAATGCTTACACCGGTCATGAACAGACTGTTTATTACTCAAAAATATTGAGTGAGAATTGTTATACTGCTCTAGAAATATTGGCAGATATCTTGCAAAATTCAGTTTTTTCAGAAGAAGAAATAGCCAAAGAATATCAGGTGATTTTACAAGAAATTGCTTGTGTACAGGATAATCCCGATGAGCTTATTCACGAAAAATTTTACAGTAGTGCTTATGAAAATCAAGCTCTTGGTCGGTCAATTTTAGGAACTTATGACAGTTTAGCAAAATTTGATAAGGAACATTTTAGCAATTACATTGATAAACATTATAATGCCGGAAATATTTACTTATCAGTAGCAGGAAATGTTGAGCATCAACAAATTATAGAATTTGCTGAAAAATTATTTTGTTCATTAAAAGATAAACCAAATAATCATTTTGAGAAAACTAGATACACTGGGGGGCATAGTGTTATTACCAAAGAACTTGAGCAAACTACCTTGGTTCTGGGGTTCGAAAGTGTACCCTATTTTAACATACAGCAATTATATCATACTCAAGCTCTGTCACTAATACTTGGTAACGGTATGTCATCAAGATTATTTCAACAAATCAGAGAAAAGCTTGGACTTGCCTACTCAATTGGTAGCTATAATAGCTCACACTATGATAGCGGTATTTTTGGCATATATGTTTCCACTAGTCATGATAAACTACCATTTCTTGCAGAACAATTAGTCAATGAAATTAACAATATTTCTGTAGAGATCAAAGATTCAGAAATTGATCGGGCTAAAATACAATTAAAAACTAGTATCCATATAGCCCAAGAAGATTCATCTTATAAGTCAGAAGAAATTGGTAAGAATTTTGCTGTTTTCGGCAAATATTTACCTATTGAGGAAACGATTGAATATATTATGAATATAACAAACCGAGATATCATAAATATTGCTAATAAAATATTTGCTAGCAAACCTACTTTATCTATCATTGGACCTAATCCACTTGCCATAGATTATCAAAAATTATCTAATGATCTGGTTCTATGAAATCGGTGCTATTAACTAGAAGTTTAGAAGATAATTACGACATTATTCAAGAGTTGCAGCGTAATCATCAATGTAGCTTTAACTATATTTGCTGTCCTTTATTGGAATATCAAACTTTGCCATTAGATAGTACCCTTTTATATGATTATCCTAATGTCATTATCACTAGTAAATTTGCTGCTAAAATCCTAGCCGGACACCAAAATATCGAAAAGAAGAATATGTGGATAGTCGGTAATTCATCAAAATTAATTCTAGAACAAAATAATTTTATAGTGCAATATGTTGCTAGCAATGTACAAGAGCTGCTAGCAAACATTCCACCAGAAATATATCACCAAACCATATATTTGTCGTCAAATGAAATCACCCAAGATTTACCTCAAGCGATTAAAAGACACATTATCTATCAGGTAAAATATGCAACTAAGCTGCAGCACATAGCAGAAATTGAAAAGGGCATCAATTTTATTCTACTATATTCACAGAACTGCACTAAGACTTTTATTGAATTATTAATAAAAAATAATTTGCTAGAATCCTTAGCCAATAGTTTAGTTATTACTATAAGTAAAAAAGTAGCAAATATTATTAGCTCTTTTACTAAAAATGTGGTTTATTGTGATAATGGACAACCTCAGCAAATGTTAGAATTATTAATTTATAATGCCCAAAATAATGCAAAAATCAGAAACTAATATAATAAAAGTCCGTAGAAATAATTCTATTATTTTTACAATTATTTTGGTTGTATTATTTGCCATATCGGTAACTTATATGACTTTTTTAAATAATAAAAAGACGGATTCTAAGTTATCTAATAACGCAACAATACAAGAAACAAGTACTCCAAATATTCCAATAGCCTTGTCTTCAGATACTACCAATTTTGAGGAGAATGCCCCTCAGGAAAATAATAGTTTAAATCAAGATAATCCTTCTGTGAGTACCCCCCACCAACCAGAACAATCTAAAGCAACCCTCAATGTTGACAGTAATTATTTACTTAGTGTCAATCTTCTAGTAAAGAATTTTCTGCAAGATGAAGATTATACAGAACAACTTTATCAAATTGAAACTATGGAGTTACCTGCAAAAATAAAAAATATTTTGATAGATATGCACTATTATAATAAAAATTATTTAATTGATAATAATTTAGGTTTAGTAAGGATCTTTCCAAAAACCGATTGCTGGATCAAGCAATTTATCAAAATTGAAGAAAAATCTAGTAGCCTCAAAGATAAAGAAAAGCTGAAATTAAAAATAATAGGAAACCTAGATTATTTTATTAATTTCTTTTATTCAGAAGAACTACAACAAGAAAATCACAACAAGAATTCGTAGAGTAAACTAATGATAAGATTATTGATAATTTGTATTACATTTTTGTTGTTATATTTTAGTTTTTCTATGTTAAATCAACTTGACTCAAGGTTAACTTTAAACTTATATGACTATTATATAGAAACAACATTTTTTACTTTCGTTATTTTATATATATTACTTACACTTTCTACTGCTATTTCTTTTAAAATATTATGTTTAATTATTAATCTACCTACTAATTTAAAAGCTCTTTTCTTTGCTAAAAGAGCCAATAATGATAATTACTTACTAATGAAAGCTATGGCAGAATATGTTTCTGGTGAAAAATTAAAATCAGCAGTAACGAGCCAAAAAATATCTCACCGTTTAAGCCAGGAAAATAAGGTGTTTCATACTTTACTTTTAGCAGAATCAGAACTAGATATTTCAGTAAAAATAAAATATTTTCAGGAATTAGAACAATCTAAACATTATATTCCTTTTGTTACCAAAAGACTCGCACAAATACATTATCAGAATAATATGTATGACATAGCTGAGAATTATGCTGTTAGATCGTTTAACCTAAATGAATCTGATAGTGAAACTTTAGAAATTTTACTTAATTGTTATGCCAAACTTGCTCTATGGACAAAATTTGTTTTTGTGGTATCTAAACTTAGCAGAGTTGACGGACAGAAACTAGAGTCTCTTAAAAACGAAATAGCTGATTATTATGTTATAGCTGCTAAAAATATGTTAGAGACTAACCAGACAAAAGAGGCGATATATTATTTAGAATCGGCTATTAAGCTTATAGCTTCCCATATTGAAGCACTAAATCTTTATCTATCTTTAAACTCCTCTAAATGGAGTAATAAGAATCTTGAGTTATTACAAACTGCCTTTACAGCAAGCCCATCTTTTGAAATTGTAGAATTATATAAGAAATTTTCTACCAATGACTCCTCGGAAATTTATGACGATCTAGCAAATTTAGTTGATCCTAAAAAATATTTAGGATTATTTTTGGCGATAGCTGCTTATTTAGATTTACCAGAAAAGATTCAAAATCTTAAACAGGAAATCAACATTTTTATCGCAGATGATTGACAAATACATTAAATTTAGATATATTTCAGTTTTTAAGTTCGAATAAGCACGATTTTTATATGGATCAACGGTTTGAGCTTATCTTTGCCCACCGGATAATATTAAATAATTAGTAAAATTTATGACAAAATGTGTTAAAAAATCATTGTTTGTTACAGCTGGTATTGCTGTAATAGGTTTAGGGTTATTTTTGGGTAATCCTAATAGAGTTGATGCTGCAGTTAAAGAAGGGCAAGCATTTTCAGATTGGGTAGTTAAATGCACCACAAGTACTGATAAAAAACGGGTTTGTTTTTTAAATCAGGCTCTTAATTCTACTAAAGATGATAAACAACAGGTGGTGGCTATATATCAAATAGGCTATTTTGGTAGCGATAAAGCATTAAGAATGGTACAAATAGTTCCTCCTGACGTTTCTGTTATTCCAGGTACATCTGTTATCAGTTCCAAAAAATTAGTTGCTCCAGGTAAGTATGTTAATTGCACAAAAGATTCTTGCCAGGCTATTGCTGATATATCAGACAGTGATCTTAAAACCATTTTATCAAGCGATGGCAATCCTGTTGTTGGTTTTATGAATTCAGTCGGTCAACAGGTAAATTTGCCCTTTTCTACAAAAGGACTTAAAGAAGGCTTGAAAGCTTTAAAATAGTAATTTGGTGAGCGTTAAAATACAAGACGTCATTGCGAGCGAACATATGTGAGCATGGCAATCCATGAAGCTTGTCGTATGGATGCTTCATCGACCTGCGGTTTCCTCGCAATGACGGCTGTATACTTATGTACTCCTCTCTAATAGACGCTTGGTGTTCAGATTTTTTATTCATCATAAGAAAATAGCAAAAAAATTCGTGAACGCTCACATTTGTTCTACAAGTTTTTGTGTAAACAATCCTTGAAATCATTTACTTCATTTTTACTTTTAGTAATGAGCTGATTTTTAGTAGCAGAAGGAGGGAAGGGATTGTTGTGATAATAATAAATGTAAAAAAGTTTTGCCATCCGAATTGTACGACAATATATCCTGAAAGAGCTGGAAAAATCGATCTCGAAAATCCCATCATAGAAGTGAAAAACGAATATTGTGTAGCACGAAATTTACCTTGGCAGATTGAAGCAATAAAAGCAATGTAGGCTGTCATAGTCATTCCACTAGTCACGCCTTCAAAACCTGTCGTAATAAAGAATAAGGGTAGATTTTTACCATAAATCTCTTGTAGAATAAATAAGGTATGTGCTACGGCATGAATTACTCCAAATATCAGCAAGCTATCCAAGATATTCTTTTTTCTCATCACCGAGCTAGCTATTAGCCCACCAATTATTGCAGATATTATGCCAAAAAATTTTCCTGCACTAGCTATTTCAAATTCGTTGTAACCAATATGTATCAGAAAAGGATTAATCATCATACGAATAAATTCATCTGGTAATCTATATAAAATAAGAAAAATTATTATTAAAAATACTAAAGAAAAAGATCCTACAGGTCTCAAGATATTTTGTATAAAATTTGAAATATTTACCTTATGATCTTGATGAATTTGAGGGACTAAGTCATGCTTTAATCGTAAGATACTCATAACTAAAATAGCAGAGCAAACAAGTACAGAAATGGCAAAGATTTTATATATATTATTCCATCCCAAGTAGCTTGATAGATAAATAGCTCCGGAACCTGATATTAGCATACCGATACGATAGCCAAAAATATAAATTCCAGAAGCTGCCCCTTGAGATTCTTTTGCAATAATTTCAGTTCTAAATGCTCCTAGGACAGTATCTTTAGCTGAACTTAAAAATGATATCATTAATCCTACCAGTGCAAACAATATTAGACTATTATGAGGATCCATGGTACTTAAAAGAAAAATAGCAAATGCCAACAAAATTTGAATCAGACAAATCCAAGATAATCTATGACCAAGTAGCTTACTTAACCAACCTAACTTTACAGTATCAAAAATAGGAGCCCATAAAAAATTGATAGAATAAGGTATTGCGATAACAGCAAACATTCCAATAGATTGTAAATCAATATTTTCTTTAGCAAGCCAATAGTTTAAGGTGTTGCCTGTAATCATTAAGGTAAACCCGCTAGTTAAACCAAACAACCAAATAATGAATAATTTTGAAGGAGTTAACATAAGTATCTATTGAGAAAAAGTAAACGTTCATGGAAAAAAAGTTAAAGTACAAGACGTCTATTAGCGAGAAGGCGTCAACTTAAAAAAACAATATTGAAAAACCGTCATTGCAAGGGGTGTACCAACGAAGCAATCCACTCTTTTATGGATTGACACACCACCTACGGCATACCCTACAATTTTTATACATTAACTAATAATTCCACAATTTGCTCAAATTGCAATAGATATTCTTGCTCTTTATCAAGATCTTTTAATTTAAAGCTATTACTCATTTGTTCATCATCACCAACAAAAATGACATATTTAGCTTTCTGTAGATTAGCCCGGATCATTCTCTTGGCTATTTTGCCTTTGGCGTCTAAGATAACAGAAATATTTTTTTGGCGTAATTGATTAGCTAAGATTAAACAATATTCTAAATTATTGTCACTAATAGGAAAAATAAATACTGGTCTGGCTTTAGGTATGTTGTATTCTCTCATTAAAGCAAGCCTTTCGATTCCAGCAGCAAAGCCAATAGCCTTTGTCTCTGACCCGCCCATAATTTTGCTCAACCCATCATATCTTCCACCAGCAAGAATTGTCGACTGACTGCCAAGTTTGCTAGTAGTAAACTCAAAAGTTGTATGGCAATAATAATCAAGCCCCCTTACTAGCCTTGGGTTAATGATATATTTTACATTCAGTAAATCTAAGTATTTTAGCACATCGTCAAAATATCTTGCAGTATCACTATTATAGTATTGAGACATTAACGGGCTATTCGCAAGTATTTTTTTATCATTTTCATCTTTTGAATCTAAGATCCGCATCGGATTTTTGACGAGTCGCTTTTGGCTATCTTCTGATAATTCTGACTTATAATCATTGAAATACTCTACCAGCTTTTGTTGGTAGATGGTACGAGTTGCAGCACAACCAATTGAGTTTATTTCTAAAGTTGTATCTTTATCTATTTCTAAAGCCTGAAGAATATCTAAAGCAAGCCTAACTGTTTCAGCATCGTTACTCGAGCCTTCTTCTCCACCAATATACTCAAAGTTTATTTGATGAAATTGCCTCTGTCTACCAGCCTGTGGTCGGTCATAACGAAATACTGGACCGCTTGAAAAGAACTTAATAGGTAATGTTTGTTGCAGGTTATTAGAGATAAAAGCCCTAATAATACCGGCCGTAAACTCAGGTCTAAGAGAAATATTATTATCACTCTTATCAAGGAAATTGTACATTTCCTTGCTTATTACATCAGAAGTCTCTCCAAGTGTACGGTCAAAAACTTTAGTATATTCAATTATTGGCGTACTCATGGCTTGATAACCATAAAGTTCACCAATATGTTTTGCTGTGTTAATTATATAATCGTGAATTATATAATCCGCAGGTAGCAGGTCTTTAGTACCACGTAATGGTTGTAGTGCATTACTCATACAAATTAAACTTGTCGTTTCATAAAGAACAATCTAAGAATATACAAAACAAATATTATCACAAACCAGTATATTAGCAATCGACCTGCAATCATCAAATTAAAGTTACTATCAAATATTTGTATAAATAGTAAATATAGGCAAGCTATTAAAACAAATGGTATAATGATACATGCAGCAGGACATTTAAATGGTCTTGGAGCATTTGGCATTTTTATTCTAAACAATATGACTATTATAGCAACTACTGAATAATCGATTAGAGCCCCCATAGATGATAACTGAAAAAGAATTTCAGATGGACAAAATCCTCCTAATAATGCAGTAAGTGCAGAAAATATTAAGATAGTAATATAAGGACTATCGTATTTTGTATGAAGTTTTGCAAAACTTTTTGGTAATAACCCATCTCGAGCAATTACGTAAAAGATACGAGACGTACCATAAATATTCATCATTAGTACCGTAGTCATACCGCATACTGCTCCAGTAGCAACGATGGCAGAACCAATGTTACTATTATTCAAGCTAAGAGCGTAAGCAAGTGGTTGATCGTTATTAAGTTGATCAAAAGGGGCTATACCAGTTACTAGTCCAGATATTAGAACATATACTATCGTTGCAATTACTAATGAGCCAATAATACCAATCATTAAATCCCGATTTGGATTTTTGCATTCTTCAGCTGTAGTGGCTATTGTCCCAAAACCGGTCATAGCAAAAAGTAGGATAGATGCCCCCACTAGCATATTATTAGCACCAAAAGGCAGAAAATTATGCCAATTTGTGACGTCAAAATGTGGTGTGGCAGATAGGATAAAAGCAAATATAGCTGCCATTTTTATAAATACTAAAATAGCATTTAGCTTTTTACTATCTTTTGTTCCTAAATATAAAATAAAAAAGACAAATACTACAATAAGAAAAGCTGGTAAATTGATTATCCCACCATTACTAGGCACGGTAGTTAAAGCTTTAGGTAAATCTATTCCACCTGCTGACAATATACCCTGAGCATATCCTGACCAGCCAACTGCAACCGCACCAGCAGCAAAACCTAGTTCTAATATAATAACACTACCAATTAACCAAGCAAATATTTCACCAAAAGCTACATAGGAATAAGTATATACACTGCCGGAAGTCGGTAACATGGTAGCAAGCTCTGTATAGGCAAAGGCAACAAAAATACATGTTACACCCGCAATAGCATATGATAGCATAACTGCTGGACCGGAATATTTAGCTGCAATTATGCCCGTGGTCACGAATACACCCGTACCTATTATAGCCCCAAGACCCAATAATATCAGATCAAATGCTCCTAAGTTTTTGCTAAGACCACTAGTCTTCCCTAGCTCTTTTATTGATTCAAAACTTTTCCTTGTTAAAAAACTCATTAATCTCTCCAATTTTAATAATAGAAAATACTAAAAGTATTTATGCAATTTCTCTAGTAATCCATCCCCCACCAAGAACTCGAGCATTATCATATATGACACAAGCCTGACCAGGAGTTACAGCTTTCTCTGCAGACATTAACTTTACCCTAATTTCTGTATTACTTATCTTACTAATCTTGGCAAAGGTAGCAGGACGAGTCGAACGAATCTTAACTTGCACCTCAACTTCCTCTTGTACAACCATTTCTTTACCAAGCCAGTTAACATTCTTAATAGTAAATTCGGTAGAATCTAATGCCGAATCTGGACCAACATAAACAATTTTTGTATTAGGGTCAATTCTTACTACATAAAGTGGCTCATGAAAAGCTATTCCAAGTCCACGACGTTGACCTATAGTATAGTTGATGATACCATTATGTGTCCCGAGTTCAAAGCCGTCTACATGGATTATTTTACCTTTTTCATTAACATCGGTTCGAATATTACTAATTACCTTCCTATAATCACCATCTGGTACAAAACAAATATCTTGGCTATCAGGCTTATCTGCAACGCCTAAGTTAAATCTAGTAGCAATATTTCTTGTTTGCTCTTTGCTTAATTCTCCCAAAGGAAAAGATAGATAATTTAGTTGCTCTAAAGTAGTTGCAAACAAAAAATAACTTTGGTCTTTGGCAATATCAATACCAGTATGTAATTCTGCTCCATCTATACCTTCGACTTTCCGAACATAATGACCAGTAGCAAGACAGTCAGCTCCTAAATCTTTTGTTACTTTTAATAAGTCTTTAAATTTAACTGACTGGTTACATTTTACACAGGGCAAAGGCGTTTCGCCTCTAATATAACTATCAGCAAAGTCATCAATTACTGACTCTTTAAATTTAGACTCGTAATCTAGTACATAATGCGGAATATTTAGCCTATCTGCCACCATTTTTGCGTCATAAATGTCTTGCCCAGCACAACAAGCATTCTTTTTCTTGGTAGCTATGCCGTGATCGTATAACTGTAGTGTTATACCAATGACTTTATGTCCTTGTTCACAAAGCATAGCAGCCACTACTGAGCTATCAACCCCACCAGACATTGCAACTACTATTGTAGATGGATTACTTATTCTATTACTCATTGCATTATAGTAAATTTATGTTATGGTAAATATAGAATTACTTTAGTTATTGCAGGCAGTCTCCTAGATAAAAGAAACAATACATTAACCTAAATTCGATATAACAAATTATGCCAAATTCAGTTATATATAGCAGATTTTTTTGCTCCACTAATAGCTATTTTCATTATTTTTGTGATATTGCTTATTTTTTTACTTCCTAACTCAGTACATTACTATTACCCATTCTTTAAAAGGCTTATTCTTATCCAGAATTGAGGTTACATTATAATAAATTTATAGTTAAATTACAATAGGCTTTTAAATTATCCTGAGTTTTATAATCATCCATCATTCTTAATGGCATTGTTGCATGAATAGAAATAAAGCTTGAGTTGCGTGAGTGTTCACAGAAAAAAGTTAAAGTACAAGACGTCATTGCAAGCGAACTTACGTGAGCGTGACAATCCATTGTTCTTGGATTTCTTCTTGGCTTACGCCTTCTTACTAACAGATGTCTTGTACTTTAACTTTTTTTCTGTGAACGCTCACTCACAACTTATCGTTCAATATGCCGTTCTAAAGAATTACTTCTTTGCAATTTCTTCTGGTGGGTAAGGTTACTCTCTTTTTGCGATAAATCTGGAACAGATTTACTTCTTCGTAATTGTTCTATAACCGCAGGTGTTACGATTTCCTCAGCAGATTTCTTAGCGGCTCCCATAGCTTTAGTTAATGAGCTATTACCTTTGACCTCAGGTTGTTCATAAAAAGGATCATGTGCCCTACCCAAATCTTTTAAAAAGCTTACCATACCTTTTGCCGCTGATACCAGTATATTACTATTTTTTTTCTTTTCTTTAGTTTCAGTTTCTTGTTCTCTAGGCTTTTCATTATATCTATCTTCCAGCTTATTTACTGCTGCATACAGCATAACTCGTTTTTGCTCATCAGTTAATTTTCTATAATCTTTGTCGTGGCTTATTTCAGTTAAAGCTTCTTGATATATATCAAATTTATTTTGTTTTTGTTCATCAGTTAACTTGAAATAATCTTTATCTCGAATCAACTCAGACAAAGCAGCAGTTTGAATATTTTGTTTTTGGGCGATTTCACGCAGCTCTTGTAAATTCTGATAATTGGCAACATCACTCTTACGGAGTTCACCATTAATATTAATTTTAAATGCTGTGACAAGATCAGCTGATTGTTTTTCAGTTAACCCTGAGGTAATCAAAGTAATCGCTGAAGCAGTACCAGATTTAACCGCTGCAGCAATCTTAACAGGATTACCAGTGCTAGCTGCAACTATATTAGATGCTAAAATAGCTGCGTTCTTAATATTATCCATAAAAAATTTACTTGTACTAAATGCCATTTCTGCTTTGGAAGATACGTGATGATAATGTCTATTTTCTTCACCTGGGACAAATGTGGGGACATATAATTTATTTTCCAACAATTGAGCTAATTTGGAATCCAGTGTTAATAAATATTGTTGTTTGCTTATATCTCCTCGATTCTGCATTAATAGATCATTTTCTTGGGCAAGTTTACGAAGCTTTCTTATTTTAATAGTCTCAGCTACCATTCCGCCAGCTACCCCAAATAATGTTACTGCAGCCATAGCTAAAGCTATAGGGGGTGATATCCCAGATAATACTACTACTGCAAATGTAGTCGTAATAACACGACTTACAGCACTACCAAGTGCAATTTTGCCTAATCTTGTATTTAACAGCCAATCTACAGCTTTGAAAGCCTTGGTATTTTTTGTCCAATTCCAAGCAGATTCAGCTTTATTAATTATGTAAGAAAACGCTCTTTTTATTTTTGATTCTGTCTTTATTTCTTTATTTTCTTGTTCTAAATATTTTAGAAATTCATTTGAAATTCTAATCTCATTTGTTTTAATCGATTTTAATTTCTCACTTTTTTCTTGCTCAATTATCGACAAATCATCCTTACTTCTTACTGCTTTTGCAGGAGAAGTAGCTTCTAACTTATTTGCACGTTCAAGCTCCATATCATCAAGGCTTTTTACAACCCTTTCTTTTGGTTGAATTATTTGATTATCTAAAGAATGACTTAGCACTTCATCTAGAGGCAACACTTTTGATTCATCTGGCTTCTCTTGACCACTAAAATCTTCATTTATAGACTCCTCAATTGCAGTACTATTCGCCTCAGAACTTTTAAGGTTTTCAAACAACGTAGATTCTTTTTCATCATATATCATAATGCACCACACTCTAAATATAACATAAAGTTAAAGACTGATTCTATAGCTTTTCCGTCTATTAGCGAGGAACCACTTTCGACAATTGTACTACTTTAGTGGCAACGAAGCAATCCAGGAAAGTGATTATATTTGGATTGCTTCGTCACGGCGAAGCTACTCCTCGCAATGACGCATAGGCGTCAGTTTAAGGAGTTAAGTAAAACAGTATATCTGTACATAAACGTCATTGCAAACCACCGTAGGTGGCATAGCAATCCAAAAAGAGTTGATTGCTTCGTCGGCTGACGCCTTCTCGCAATGACGACTTTCCAATTATTACCTTCTTAAACTAACGCCCATGCACAATAACGGGGTATAGCTATCTAACTATACCAGTTTTTACCAATAATGTTTTTTTTATCGTTCCCTTAAGCTTGCTTGTAGCTTTTTTGAGATTACCCCACGCTTTCTCTTGCGTTTTATCATCTTTAAGAATAGAAGTGAACACCGTTCCCATACTTTTTAAGAAATGTTTCAAATCTTTTGTAAACGATACATTTTTATTGAATGGAACCTTATCATGCAATTTTTCAAGAATCTCTCCTGCTCTAGCAGCGTCTTTCGCTTCTTTTAACCCCTCTTTCACTGCCTTAATTACAGGAGCGAATATATCCTTTATATCGCCTTTTAAATTTTTTCCTTCTCTCTCTAAATCATTAAGCATATCCGCACCAACTCTTTTAACTTCTTCAAAAGTACTTGGAGGCTTTATGTCATCACGGATTTCTCTACGCAAACTTTTAGCCTCTTTAACAATGTCTTCTTTTATAGACTTAGCTTCTTTTTTTAACTTATCTGCAAGTCCCATAATTCCTCCTTTAGGTTATAATTATTTCTAATATTCTTCCGACTCTATTTCTATCGTCAACTAGTTTGCTGTGAATCAATAAGCGATTTAGGTTTTCTCGTATCAATTGATAAGGCGTGTAACCCACTAGCTAACTCATCTACTAAAAGATTGTTAATCATTTTATGTTGTTCTAGCAAGCTTTTTCCTATAAAAGCTGCTGCAAAAATTTTAATCCTAACATGACTCTCAGTAGTTCCACCAGTATGACTGGCATGTTTGGAACTTTCATCAATTATTTCACAATAATGTGGTTTTAACACATCTAATTTGCTTTTTATTCTATTTATTTTGCTCATAATTTTATAATATAAAACTTTTACTTGTATCATTCTACTAGGATTTTAGTATTTAGTAAATTATATTAGTTTAGTTATGATAAAA
>CAJYCY020000030.1:0-11391 GCA_913698135.1 Labidopullus appendiculatus
ATTCTATATTTGGCTCTTTTTGGCTGCGAATAAACATGATTTTCTTGAAATAGGTACACTATTCCTGCAAAAATCATATATATTCTCGCCGAAAAATAGCTCAAAATATAATTAATTAGTTATCGCAGGCAGACTCCTAGTGAACGTTTACGGTTTTTTTGCTATTTTTTTATGATGATGAATAAAAATTGTAGGGTACTTATATCTTTAAATTATGATATAAGTAATGGTAAGAGGGTGACTTGAGGGATACTTGATTGAGATAATCGAGCATAGAATAAGTATCCGCAAGATAATAGACCTCTTTTGAAACTCTACTTTTGCAATGACTAAAAATAAGAGCAAATACCATGTTAACTAGAGAAACTAAATTAAAACTATACGCTTTTGCTTTGAAAAGTATCAAATTATGTAATAAATATATTGCTTGCATACTACTATTATTGCCCTTAATAGCAAATGGCAAGATTGTTAGGACTAATAGTTTAGAGCAAATAAATAATGAATATCAAGAATTATGCAATAATTATCCTCCTGAGGATATCTTGCTGGTTCTAGGGAGAGACAAAGTTATATTCAAATCATTCTTTCCCCCAATTAACCAACTGAATAAAAATGAATTATCTAAACTATCTGAATTATTTAAATCAGTTAAAGCCTCAAAGGTAGTTTATATTGATACAATATTGTTTACAGAGTATAAAAATGAGTTGCTAGATAGTAATTTACCTAAATTTATAAAAGGTATAATGGATAAAGGAAGTCCAGTAATTGTTAGTGACCGTAGTTTAACTGGTAACTTTAACAATATAAAGAAACTAGAAATATGGAAGGCTGATTATTTAAAAAAATTCAATATTGACTTATCTAATAGTTTCCCTCAGCATAATTATCTTATTTTTAATAATATGGAGCCTTTTGATAATACTTATCAGACATTTTATCAAGGTATATTGAGCAGCAATAATAGTCCTTCATTTCGGTTAATATTAAACTTTTTAATAGAAGTGAAGTTCATGCCAAAAGTTCTAATAATGGTTGACGAAAATTCTAGTGAGTTAAATTCAATGGAAAGTCAACTCAAAAATTATGACGATAACGTGATGTTTATTGGTTATAATTATCGATTATCTGATACAAAAGAATCAATATTTAACTCTCGTGATTTTGTAAAATTATTTAGTGAGTTGATTAATAAGATAAATGCTACAAAAAGAAGCAATGTTAAAATTAAGAATCAGAAAAACATAAATCCATATGACAATAAAAAATAATTTTTTATTAGAATTATTACTAATTCTTATCATGTTACCGCATATAAGTTATGCAATAATCATTCCCACTTATTCCATAGATTCTGTTACAGTAAAAAATTTATTTGAAAAAATTGATGGATCTAGCTTAGTGCTAATCAATATTGATGATACAATAGTTACGCCTAAGTCTAATATGTTTCGTTATGCCAATCCTTATGGGGGGTTTATCCAGGAGCTTGCTGCTTTGAAAAAGTATCGCTCCAATATAGATGAAGTAATTGCTAAGTTGCTACTACAAAGACAAGTTATGTTGGTAGAAGCTAATTGGTCGAAATTTATTGATAAGCTAAAGAGTTCTGGGGCTTTGGTTTTTGGCTTTACTAAAATTAACCCAGCATGTAGAAGGATTGAAAATTATGAAGAATGGCAGTATGAGCAACTAAGTAGACTCGGTATTAAATTTACTGATAAAGTTAATAATAAAGAAATATTAAAATTTGATGAGAATGATAAAAGGTCACCGATTTTTTATAAAGGCATAATATTTACTGATTTTTTAAATAAAGCTCAGGCACTATATGAGTTTATGCGTATTACAAATATTTTACCTAATAACATTATAATTTTTGAGAATAAAAAAAGTGAATTAAATGATATAGATAATTTTCTAAAGACAGTTGATCTCAATTATTATGGTATAGAATATTTAGCTGCTACAGAATTAAAGGGTACTCCACAGGATAATATAGTGAAAGTTCAACAAGAAATATTATTAAAAACAGGAAAGTGGTTAGAAGATGATGAGGCTACGCAATTTATAGAAAATAACAAATGATAGTTAATTTAATTAGATCGTTAAAAAGTTTAATTACCGATGCTGGAAGAATTGCTCTAATGACAAGAGATTTAGGGCTAATAGTTTGTTATAAAGAGGATAATTCACCTGTAACAAATGCTGATAAAGAAATTAGTGATTTTATATATAATGGTTTAACAAAGTTAACACCAAATATTCCTGTAATTTGTGAAGAGAGAGAGCCAGTTGCTTTAAATAAAGAGCATTTTTGGTTGATTGATCCGATTGATGGAACAAAAAGTTATGTCAAAGGTGAGGATACATATACAGTAAATATTGCCTTGATAAAAAATGGTATGCCTGTTATTGGCTTTATCTATCAACCATCCATACAGAAATTACATTATACAGATGTTAATAATATTTTGCGAGTTGAACAAAATAATGTAGCAGTAAGTTTTGATACCTTACCTAGAAATCATTATAGTGCTGTTGTTAGCTCACGCTGCTCCAATTCAAAGATTAAGAAATTTTTAGAGAAACATTTAATTACCGAAATAGTTAGCATACCAAGCTCAATTAAATTATGTCTAATAGCAGAAGGGAAAGCCGATATTTATCCCAAATTTGGGACAACTATGGAATGGGATATCGCAGCAGGTCATGCACTAATTAAAGCTAATGGTGGAAATGTTGTTGATCTAGATGGCAATGAATTAGTTTATCAAAAGAAGAATTTCCAGAACCCTCATTTCTATGCTTATAGTCGATATTTCCCTATTCTTACTTCATTGTAATAACAAAGAAAAATATTTATGTTTTTCTTAATGATATAACATGTTATATAGTAAATAACTAAATAAATAGGAGGTTTAATATGAATTTTAATATTTATATCAACGATCATTTATATAACGAGCTAGAGCAGCAAAGACAATTATCAGGCAAAAGTAGAAATAGCATAATAAATGAAGCATTAACTGATTGGATTAATAGTCATAAGCAAACAAAATGGTCAGAAGGCATTTTTAGTTTTGATAAAGACACAAGAGATTTATACCCAGATACAAAGGAATTAAGGAAAAGTATGTTAGAACCAAAAGATCACAAATTTTAATGAAATATAGGACAACATAAATTACTCACCTTACGCATAAACCCCATGACAATTTAAAAATTCCAGAAAAGTACAAGACGTCATTGCGAAACCACGTAGTGGTTGTGGCAATCCACATTCATTAGATTGCTTTGTCGCTACTAAAGTAGCTTCTCGCAATGACGCCAAGCTATTTTCTCTATTACTTTTAAATGCCATGCGTAAGGTGAGTTTTTAAA
The DNA here is from genome assembly GCA_913698135.1 of Labidopullus appendiculatus. Taxonomy (NCBI): domain Eukaryota; kingdom Metazoa; phylum Arthropoda; class Insecta; order Coleoptera; family Staphylinidae; genus Labidopullus; species Labidopullus appendiculatus. Next base: position 3,388 of record CAJYCY020000030.1, read on the forward strand.
ATGCTTTATACCACTAAGTTTTTAAGTTAATGCTTAAACGAGGTAAAGATAGAAAAAAGTTAGATGAATTTATTAATTTAATGGAAGAAGGACTTAATGAAGATAATTTATGAATAGATTAGCATTTACTAACATGATTAAAAGGGAAATACCACTATGGCTATTTGCTATGAGATATAATTATACATTGGTATCTTGCAGTATAATACCAATCATATTAGGATTTAAATCTTTTGAATATATAAACCAAAAATTAACCAATAGCAGCTGGATGGAAAAAGCACTATCTGATTATATCAAGACAGGAGATTTACAAGAACTCATTAATTTAAATTTTTTTATAGGTATAGTTTCTGCTATAACATTAGTTATTAGTTGCTTTAGCTATAGTCATATTAATTTTCTAAAACATTATTCTACTAAGAATTTTGAGATTTTTAGAAGTGGTAAAATTACTAACGATATCTGGTTTATTATTATTTTCACTCTTGTTGGAAGTGTGTTTAATACCATTATACAGTATTTCATAGTTAGTGATTGGCTCTATCGTCTCATATCACCATATTTAGTACAAACAACATTGCTATATTTTATGCTAAAAATGAATTGTTGTGGTTATAAACTAATTCCACAATTAGCCCCGCAAGTAACCCCATCTTCTCAGCCCATGACAAAAAAAGGATTAAAGAGAGGAAAAAAGAGAAAATAGACTTCTTTCAAAACTCGCTTATGCACAAGGATTTGTCGGAGACACTTCACCTCGAACAGCAGCGTACTCAAATGTATATGAGGATTAGGGTGCCGATATTATCACGCACAAATTACCAGCAGAAGTAAAGTTTCAAAAGAAGTCTAATTGACTGTGTAGGTATTAACTAAAAGTTTTTTGCAGAAAAAGTATGACTAAAAACCATATAGTAATCAAACATATCCAAAGTCCACCTCTAATATCATATGTACGTCTGATTAGAATTTTTAGAGCATCCTCAGTCTTTTTAGCTTCTTTTAGACAATCTGACCTCATAGCAATTATGTAACCTGATATAGTCATAATCTTGCTATATAGCTGTTTTATATCTTTATCATTTATATTGAATTTTTTATCCTCAAGATCATTTTGCACAAAACCCCCTGATTATGATAATAGGAAAAATATTCCTATTAATTGTTGAGTAAAATAATAATTTAGGTTGCATTTTTAATAAAAAAGTTGCTAAATAAGCAATAATATATTTGATTATCAGATAAATATTGTATATATTCATAAAGCATTTCCTTTTATGATTGGGTTTGTAGGGTTAATTAACATTTTTCTTATATTCAACTTATAAATATTGACAAGTGGTTGAATTTATATGTAAAATGGTTGCGATTCCTAAAGTTTATCTTACTGAAAAAATTTATTTGGTAAGACAAACAAACTTTACTACGAGGTTTTTTTCTGTCAAGAAAAAAACCGTTTTTCACGGATAAATTTTATAAAAGATTGCGTTTAATGAATTGGCTTGAAAATATAAAGGATACCCTTAATAAAAAAATGGAGGATGACGGGCTAAATGTAAGTCAACTAGCTAAGGCTGCAGGTATTCCTGAAACTACTATGAGGAAGTTGCTAGATAATCGGCGTCCTGAGGTAGAAACCATGGGCAAAATATCTGAGTATCTTGAATGTTCTATCGATAAATTAGTGGGTAGAAAGGAATTTGACTCTGGGGAAAAACAACAATATGCTAAACTATCTCCTGAAGAATTAAGTGCTAATTTAAGGAATTCTATCAATAAGGAGCTAATCAAAAACAATTTAACTCCGTCTGAGTTAGGGAGAGAACTTGGTTTTAGTGAAGATGCATTACGTCCTTTTTTAAAAGGTAATAATCAAAAAATGCTATCTAGTAAGACATTGGTACCTCTTGCCGATTATTTTCAAGTGTCTATTGATGGAATGCTTGGTAGAACTCCGCATCTCACAAGAGAACAGCAGATAGAAAAACCTTTAGACAACATAAAAAACCTAAATCCTGAAGTTCTAAAAGCCGCTCAACTTATCGGCAAATCTATCAAAAATGATATATCTAAGGTTCCGACTGATAACAAAACTGCACCCCGCCATGTTAGTTCTGTAACTAAGAAACCGCATAGTGAAAGAAGCAGATAATTCTTTTGGATAAATAGGTTGTTTAATGCAAGAACGTATCCGTAATATTAGAGGGCTATTTGCTAAGTATAAAATAGATGGCTATATAGTACCATGTAACGATCAATATCTTAATGAGTATGTTCATGAAAGTGCTAAGCGACTGCAATATATAACTAACTTTAGCGGATCAAATGGTATTGCGGTGATCTGCAAAGGTAAGGCGGTATTTTTTACAGATGGTCGTTATCTAGAACAAAGTAAACATGAACTAGATCAAGAAATTTTTAAGATTTTTGATATTAAAGATTTAGCACATTTTCCTTGGGATGACTATTTAGGTAATGATGGTATATTGGGATATGATTCAAAACTATTTACTAATGTTAAGTTACAAATATTTGCTAAAATAAGATACCGTTTACAGAAGATATCGGATAATTTAATAGACCAAATTTGGTATGATAAACCTGATCAGCCATCATCAAAAATATATATTCATGATGATAAATTTCCTGGTCAATCATATAGTAATAAAATTGCCATATGCCGCAATCTACTAACTAAATATTCCGCCGATACGATGATTGTTACTTCAACAGATTCAATATGCTGGTTATTAAATCTCAGAGCAAGTGACACTCCATATTCACCATTGATGCTCGCTATAGTTCTAATCACTAAAGACCAACTATATTTATTTACTAACCCGAATAGGGCTAATCAAGAAATTATGATTGCTCGCCCTGACATAACTATTTTATCGGAAGAAAAGTTTGCCGGTATATTGGGTCAGGCTAATAAGGTTCTTGTTGATGAAAATTTTGCCTCAAGTTACATTATGGATTTGCTCAATAATAAACTAGTAGAAAAAATTAACGACCCTTGTCAACTATCTAAAGCAATTAAGAATGATATTGAGATTAAGCACGCAGTTAATTTTCATATTAATGACGCGGTAGCACTATGTGAATTCTTGGCATATTTGTTTGAGCTACCAAATTTACAAGATCAAACTGAGTATGATTTAGGAGAAATATTAACCGAATTTAGATATAAGCAAGATCAATATGTTACGAATAGTTTCCCGACTATATGTGGTTTTAAGGAAAATGGTGCCATAATTCATTACCGAGCAACAAGCCATCAAGCAAAAAAAATCTTAGGTAAAGGTATATTATTAATTGATTCTGGTGGACAATATAAAGGCTGTACTACTGATGTAACCAGAACCTTTGCTATAGGTGACCCTACCGAGGAACAAAAATTACGTTATACTCAAGTTCTTAAGGGACATATTGCTCTATCGATGATTAAGTTTCCGGTTAATATTACTACAGGAAGCTATTTAGATGTATTAGCTCGACAATTTTTGTGGAGGGATGGGCAAGATTATCCGCATGGTACAGGTCATGGGGTCGGTAGCTTTTTAAATGTCCATGAAGGACCACAAAATATTAATTTACGCAGTAACGTGATTTTACAACCAGGTATGATTGTGTCTAATGAGCCTGGTTACTATAAAATCAACGAATTTGGTATTAGAATAGAAAATTTGATGTATATCAGAAATAGCTTACAGGATGTAAATTATTTAGAGTTCGATACTCTTACCATGGTTCCTTATGCAAAGGAATTAATAGATTATAAAATGCTAAACGAAGATGAAATAAGTTATATAAAACAATATTATCAAAAAATTAAACAACAAGTTTATCCCCTACTGTCAATTAGAGGACAGAAATGGTTAAGCAATCAATTATTCTTCCCATATAGTTCCAACTAACATTACATCAAATTCACAAACGTCATTGCGAGAAGGCGTAGCCGATGAAGCAATCCCATTCCTAGTCATTTTTTGGATTGCCGCGTCGTCGCAAAGCGGCTCCTCGCAATGACATTTTGTACTTTAACTTTTTTCCGTGAACGCTCACACCTCAATTGGTCCAGTAGTTAAACCATTAACAAATTGTTGCAAATAGGGATTATCACTATTTTTTATCTCATCTTTTGTTCCAAACCATAAAATCTTCCCTTGATAAATCATAGCAACCTCTTTAGCTATCATATAAGCACTATTCATATCATGGGTTATGGTAATGGTAGTAGCTTTTAGCTCTTCTTGAACTTTAATTATTAATTCGTTAATAACATTAGCCATGATAGGATCAAGCCCAGTAGTTGGTTCGTCAAGAAAAAGAATTAAAGGATTACCACAAATCGCCCTAGCTAAAGATACTCTTTTCTGCATCCCCCCAGAAAGTTCAGATGGATAAAGATTGAGTATCTTACTAGATAAACCTACCGAATTAAGTTTAGATGCCGCTAACTCCTGTTTATTTTTGGGAGATAATTTATACAATTTTTCAGCAAAAAACGTAATATTATCTTGAACAGTTAGAGAATCAAATAAAGCTCCGCCCTGGAATAGAAAGCCTATAGTTTCCATCATTTTAAATCTATCTTTATTTGAGATATTGACAGTCTCTACCCCATCAACAACTATACTACCTTTATCAGGCTGCATTAACCCAACTATCGTCTTAATTAGTACTGATTTACCAGTTCCTGAGCCGCCAAGGATTACTATCGAACTATCCTGTTTTATGTCCAAGTCTATACCATCAAGTACCTTTCGGTTACCGAAAGATTTATATAATGAACGTATTTTTATTTTTGATTGGTTATTCATAACTTTAAAAAAAACATGCTGTTATTAAGTAATTACTGATTAAAATCAGCACCGAGGAACTTACTACCGCCGAAGTTGTAGCAGTTCCGACTCCTTTTGCTCCTGTTCCAGAGCAATATCCACTATAGCAACTTATTATTGAAATAATAAAACCAAAAGCCGCTGCTTTTACCAAACCAGAAATAACATCTATTGATTGTAAAAACTTAAAGCTATTTACCATATAACTAGAGCTATTAAAATTAAGCTTATAAACACTTACCAAATAGCCACCCATTACTCCTAATACATCACCTATTAATACTAAACATGGTAAGGTAATAACTGCAGCTAGCACCCTTGGTAAAACTAAATATTTTATTGGATCAGTTGACAAAGTATAAAGAGCATCTATTTGTTCCGTCACTCTCATTGTAGCTATTTCAGCAGCAATTGATGCACCAACCCGACCAGCAACCATGAGACCTGCAAGAACTGGTCCAAGTTCTCTAGTTATTGACAGAATTACTACCGTAGCTATTGAACTTTCAGCCGAGAAACGAGAGAAACCTGTATAACTTTGTAATGCCAGTACAGCCCCAGAAAAAAAGGTAGTCATCGCAACAACTGGTAGGGAGTAAAAGCCTATAGATAACAACTGCTTGAATAGTAAGTTACTATATAAGGGACGCCTAAAAATACTAGTAACTACCGCTATAGTAAATAGAGAAAAACCTCCTATAGTTTTTGCCAAAGCAATAGTATGTTTGCCGAATAAATTAACTATATTAATAATCATTTTTATATACTCTCTTATATCTGTCACCGAGCATGGTAAGAATTTCATAACCAATGGTGTTTATTATATTAGCTATTTTATCTGGGGTACAATAATCCCCTATAATCTCCACTTGTTGTCCTAAAAATATTTCATTTGGTGGTAGTTCAGTAACATCAATGGTAATTAAGTCCATCGACACTCTACCAACTACAGGAGCTAAGTAGGAACCAATACAAACTTCTCCACAATTGCTAAAAGCCCTAGAATAACCATCAGCGTAACCAAGAGGCAAGGTAGCAATCAGTCTATTACGCTTTGTTTTAAAAGTCATATTATAACCAATATAACTTTCTGGCGGTAATTCTTGTAATTGTATTATCGGAGCAGTCAGCCTAATTGGGTTATGCATCGGATTTTTCGAGGAAATTCCCAAAGGATTAAGCCCATATAATGCCGCACCAGGACGTATTAAGTCAAAATGATATTCTTGTCCTAGAAATATACTACTAGAATTAGCTAAGCTAGCTTTAGCTGTTGGTAAATAGTTTAGATAATATCTAAATTTTGTTAATTGTTGTAAATTATAAGGATTATCCGCTATTTCAGAGGCAGATAAATGACTTATAACATATTGTAATTCAAGACCAGATAATAGGCTAGGGTTATCTATGATACGTTGCATCTCTATGTCAGCCATTCCCAAACGATGCATACCAGTATCAACATGGATTGTACAGCGTAATATTTGTTGTTTTTCAGCAGCAAACTTTTGCCATATGGCAATTTGTTGTAAACTATTAAGTACCGGAATTAAGTTGCTATTACCAAATTCCTTAACATCATTGTAAAACACACCATGAAACACGAAAATATTAGATTTTGATCCTAACACTTTACGTAATTCTACCCCCTCATTAACTGAGTTTACAAAAAAATTCTGACAATTCTCCATCTGTAATGCTGGGGCAATAATATCGGCTCCAAGTCCATAGCTGTTAGCCTTTACCACAGCAGCAATTTTTGAATTTTTGCAAATTTCAGAAATAATACGATAATTAGTACGAATTTTTGCTAAATCTATTTCAAGAGTACAACGAGCATTGTGCATAATAAAATCCTAAATCCTCATAATCTTGTCATAGGTTGTAATGCTGCTACAATAATCGGAGTAACAGATATTATATGAAATTTAGAAGGTAAATCAGTAGTTTCTATAGTATCTGTTATATAGATGTTCATTATATCAGAATTCTCAATATTCTTCTTAGATGCCCCAGAAAGCACAGGGTGAGTCACAAAAGCATCAACAGATAATGCCCCTACTGCCATTAATAGCTTAGCCCCCTTGCAAAGGGTTTCTCCACTATCAACAATATCATCAATTAATAGACAATGCTTGCCTGAAACGTTACCTATTATTTCTGACATTTGGCATTGATCCTTGCTATCCCTGCTTTTATTAATAACAGCCATGTTAATGTTAAAAAGCTTGTTAACTGCACCTATACGTACAAAACCACCAATATCTGGAGACACAATAATAGCATTATTATAGTTCTTAATAATCGGAGCAAATAAACTGATTGGCTCAAGATTTTGTATAGCAATTTTAAAAAACCCCTCTAATTGCTGCGAATGCAAATCAACAGTTATTATGCGATCAACCCCAGCAATTTCCAATATATTTGCTACCAAACGAGCAGGGACTGAAGAAAAATTATCATATCTACGATCTTGGCGACTATAGCCCAAATAGGGTATAACCGCAGTCACTTTTGAGGCTCCTGCTCTTTTTACCGTATCCACTAATAATAAAAGCTCCATCAAGTGGTTATTAGTTGGTCTAGAAGTAGATTGCACTATAACAACATCACACCCTTGTACGTCCTCAAGGATTTGTACTTTTGTCTCACTATCGTCAAAAGTTGTAATGTAAGTTTCCACATATTGACAATTTAGCTCCTTAGCTAAATGTCTAGCTAATTTTTTGTGACTAAGACCTGCAAGAATTTTCATGCTAATTAATATAATTTATCAAACTCATCGTAGTATATACTAATTATGAGGTACACTAAGCATTTTATGAAAAATATTTTTATTATTTTTATACTATACTCAAATGATTTGGAGAATTAGAACGTAAAACAAGGGGTGAGCGAGCTGAGCGTACATGAAGTACGTGAGTACGCGAATACCCCGAAGTTTTACGGAGCCAATTCTTCAAATCATTTGAGTATACCTAAATAGCATTACTTTATATGTCATTACGAGCTGATATATCCCCACGAAATTGTTGCAAAATAATGCGAGTTGCCAATTAATTGATTTTAGTAAACCCTAGACTTCACAAGGTTTGAAGAACATTTAATCAGGTCAAAAAATGCAATAAATTCTCAAAATTAGAAATTTTTTAAAATA